>JAQIVZ010000610.1:0-57135 GCA_034700945.1 Arrhopalites spinosus | reverse complement strand
TGGGTCAATGAAAGTAGGAGCGTTAGATGTAGAATTGAAAGCTCTACAAAACTATAATTTTGGATTTTTTCTGATGCCTGTAGTTTAGGCTGTAGGGGGGGAGTCAAAGGTTATGTGCTACCCTGTACATAAACTTCCCATGTCAAGTATACATACTTCATTTTTTATTATTTAATATTTGTGTCATCACCTCTAATTAAGTTGAATATTTATTTTGTATTAAAATGTAAGGCCACTTAATCATTTTAAAATTCAGAAATGAGAATGTTATTTATTTAACATGAATTTTGGAGGTGGGATGGAATTGACGCGTAAATGGTGAACAATTGAATACTTTTTAGAGCCACTTGATTAAATAATTATGACGTTTGTCTACTGTTCATGGGAGTAAGGTCGGCCATTGTTTATTTAACTGGTTTTGTCCCCCTTCCCAATTGAAGGAAGAAAATAAAAATACCTAAGCTATAGTGTATTCAACCTGAGTAGTAGACTCACTTGGCCATGCTCAAGAAATAGTCGTTTTTTGACGTATCCTGAGCCAGGGGACTTTGGACCAATTTTTTCATAAAAAACTTTAAAAATCAGAATTTATTTATTTTGGAATGAATTTTCAAATCAATTTTGTTTTGTATAATGAGGGTTGAAGTCTTCACGAGATCCAACAGCTTTTTCGTTATTCAATAATGATTATTGCGATTGCGAGGAAAATTACCTTACAAAAATTACGAAAATATAATTTTCGCAATGATGAAAATTTGACAGTTGCAACGGACGGGTTCATTGCAACGGTCCGTCTTTACGAGGTCCATGGGTCCATTATAGACTTGGTAAAGACTTGAACTCTCATTAAGGGGCTGTTCAAGTACTATCTTACGCAAAGTTTTCAAATTTTTACTAGGTAGATACCTATCTTACTCATTCTTACGCTCAATAACTTGAGGTACCCCCCCCCCCTCCATGCTATTTTTTACTCTAAAAATTACAAACTTTCGTCGTACATTTAAGCTGTCATAATAATAATTATTCAAGTTGAAATTTATGACATGAGTATAAATGTGTACAGAAAAGAATAGAAAAAATAGCTCATTTATGAAACAGGATTTCTAGTTGTGATCAGCAAGAGGCACAAAATAAACTATTTCCTACTCATGGCTCATTATAGTGTGGTCCTTTTCTGGGGGATAAAAAATGTAGTTTTAAATAGCTATACGGCATAGCCCAACATGCGTCATATTACGCTTCCCATGTGACACTATGTAGCTCATTTAGAGTCTTACGCTGTTGTTACGCTTTCCCAATGTAGGTACCTATGTCAGCAGCGTAAGATAGTACTTGAACGGCCCCTTAGGCAAAAAAATGGGTTTGTACATTCATCCCAAAGTAAAGAAATTCTCATTTTTTAAACTTCTTTGAAAACATTATTTCAAAGACCCGTGGGATGTCTTTAGCATGGCCAGTCTATATAGACATTTCTACAAGGTAATAGTAGATTCAGCCTAAATACAATCTAATGGAAACTATAAAAATTTAATTTGCCAGTTTAATTTTATTTATTACATTGAGTGTAAATACAAATTAAAAAATGTCAAGGATGAACTCACCTTTGTTTTTTATCCTCATAATAAATTATCTGTCATTTAAAACAAACATAATTGTGGGGCTTGGAGGAAAAAGTGGCCAATTCATGCAGAAAATTCCAAAAATGTCCATTCGTTTTTAACGAACACTTTTTCCTCCAAACCCCTCAATTAATTAATTATTTAGTGAGTTAATTTCCATATAAATAGTTGTGATGAATTGTATTATTTTAATCATTCTTCTTCAACTCACGAAATTGAGTACACATGGCAAAGTCAATCATTTACATTTTTTGTCTTCTCCTCATCTGCCTCGTGGCTGCCGTAAGTCTTCCAATTTTATTTCAACAAATAAATAAATATTTTGGGCTCCCATTGGGATCATTCAAAAATAATTGGCTAATATTTTGAAAATAATTTTGGCGGGTATGTGTAGGAGAATTGTAGCAAGGACGGTGGAGAATGTGGGTATGGTGGTGCCCTTTCGTGTTGTCAGGGCTTTTCCTGTTACAAAGCTGACACGAGCATTCGGGGCATCTGTCGACCTAGCACTTAGCACTCAAGCCACTACCACTGCTTCGTCATCTTCACCTTAATCCCAATTTAATTAATTGTGTCCCTGCATTGTGATTTTGACTAGCGTTTATTTTACGTTAAAAAACCAAACGGGTGTCCACAAAAATTAGTTTATATTTCATACTTGAAAAATATTTTATTTGAAACGTTTAACAAATAAATTAAATTTAGTTTAAGCTAAATACTCAGTTCGCGATTTTGTTGCGCAAACTTGTGCGAAATAATTTCTTTGCGAAAATAATGATTTCGCAGACTCATACAAATTGCCTTCTCCTTTTTCCAATCCATTTTTGATGCACAAAGTTCGGAATTTTTATGGGGTCACAGCGTAAGAGTTGTGGCAAATTTAATGCCCTTTCCGAATATGTCCACCATTTTAAGAAATATTCACCCGTTCTAAAGTTACAGGTCAAAATGTAAACAAAGTCCTATCATTTCAATAATTTTCTACAACAATTTGTGGAATGTTTTACGTTTTGACTTGTAACTTTGGAACGGGTGAATATTTTTTAAAATGGTGGACATATTCGGAAAGGGCATTAAATTTGCCACAATTCTTACGCTGTGACCCCATAACAATTTCGAACTTTGTAGCATCGAAAATGAATTGGAAAACGGAGGAGGCAGATTTGTATGAGTCTGCGAAATAATTATTTTCGCAAATAAATTATTTCTTTGTGAAAATAATTATTTCGCAGACGTTTTCACAACAAAATCGCGAACTGAGTATATAGCTTTAGTTGCAAATATAATATTTTTAGCTGTAGATAGATAATTAAAATGTATATTAAGACTGAAATATATTAAGTTAATTTGTGTATTGTACATTTTTAGACGAATCATTAAGTATTATTTGTAAGCAGTTACATAATAATAAGTACAGTACCACACACAGTCAAAATTATAACTTTCACTGTGACTTTCTTGTTTTGGTAGAGAGAGAGAGAGAGAGACGAAATATATTCAAATTTGTTTTTCTTTTTAAAATTATTATTCTGTTTAATCTATATTTAATGTAAGTTTATGTAGGTAGTAATATCGAGGCTTCATTAGTTAAGAATGAAGACACAAAATTAATGTGACATTAAATATTGTTTTTTTCTTTAAATATATTCTATGTATAAAGCTCTGTCAGATTGACAAAAAAAAGTCACCTTGAAAAAATTAAATTGAACACCTTCAATCCTTAATCGGTTTCCAACTTTTGCTCATCAAATAATTTTATTATTGACATGAACATACAACACTCTATCTATACGCACACACATAAAAATTAAACTTGATTCATTTTTTTTAGAGTCAACATAAATATTTGCATTGTATTGTCAATTCAATGCAATGGGGGGAGAGGGAGAAAGGACATGGGAAATAAAATCCTAGGGATTTAAATTATATATTTTTAAACTTAAATGTCCCCCCATTTAAAAAGGAAAATAATAATGATATACATTATACTAGGTAATTGTACATTTTCTTTCTCATGGTTTATGGTGTGTGGTCATGATACATTTTTTTAAATATAATATATATTTTTTTAAAATTATAAATAAATAAAATAATGCAAATTAAATATGTAATTAATTATATATCGTTGAGTCACATAAATAATTAACTAACCTTGGTGAGTGGAGTCAGTTGTTGTACACGAACAACGTACACGATTTTTTTAATTAATATAATAATATATTTTTTTCTAGTATTTATATTGTGGCGTCTACACAGCTTTCTCTTTACTTTCTTTCTCTTTCTTTACAAACTACATATTTTTAATATAGCTCTCTAGAGGTAAAAGTATTAAATAAAAATTAATAAAATTGATACAATTTGAGATGTGTCTAATATTAACAACTTTTTCTCTTTTTTTCATCTCGGTTACACGTAACGTTAATAAAGTACGAATCGAGACATGCAACTAAATTCAACATATTTAAATAACTAGACTCTATCACATACGGTTCCCAGTTGTTGTGTTGTTGTTGTCCCCATCGTACAAGTTTAACACAAAAGAAAGAGTACCCTTCTTTTTTTTAATTCTCTCAAAAATTACTTATTTTTTTCTCCTTTTGTGTTCATTCTAACTTTAACTCGAGATAGAAAAAAAAACAAAACTCGGACTTGGTTATCCACATAAATTGTACTTTACAAATAAAATAAATTGTGATAAATAATTATGTAGCAACAATATTTGTTTTTTTACTAATTAGTCATAAAGCATTTTTTTGCACATTGTGCCTATTATATTTAATTTTTATTTTTAAATAAATAGATCACGCGGACTCGATAACATTATTGATTTTATTAAATATTAGCTTGTTTTCATTTTTTTTTAAAAAAAATGCATGTACAATTTGTTATTATTTTATAGTGACAGTTTTGTAGCAAAATTTATGACTTTTTTTTGTTCAAGCACTGAATCACTAGTAAAACCATTATTATAAATAAAGTAATAAATTTAAATCATTATTGCACCAACTAAATAATTATTAGAACCATATTATTTTTTTCAATCATTTTAAATTTTATGTCCCACTCACTCTCTCACAATGGGATTTTATCAATATTTAAGACGAAAAAAAAAACTCAGAGACTTTTTATTTGTACAACACACTAAGTCCTCCTCACTTTCACTTTCTGACTTTCACCAAAAGCAATTGAAACTAATTTAGTTTTTTGTTTGATTAATTTTCATAGAATTTTTTGATACGTTTTTAAATTAAAAATCAACAATACATTATTAAATGACTGGAATCATCACAAATGAAATAACATAGAAAAAGACTTTTTTAGATGGATCAAAACGACTAAACTGAGTGACGTATTCGTTATACATTCGTACAGGACTTTTATGTTAAAATTTTGAGAATTTACAGATAGTAACTATTGAGTTTGTCAATTCACATTGCTTTTTTTATTGCTTCCTATCATTTTTGACTAATAGAAATCTGACTCTGACGCACGTAAGCATCCATAATAAATTGTCAATTATACAAAACCGAGTAGAATCGGACTTTCTCTCTCTTTCTCTTTTCATCCCTTTGACTATGGCAAACACTTTGAAGAATCAGAAAGCTCTCTCTATTCACGTATATAATACGAAACAATTAACAAATAGCACCTTCCTATTTACCTTTCTCTCTCATCTCTGCGTGGTCTTTCAATCAACTAAAATAACGTAACAATTTTTATTTTACGTACATAGCGGTTTTTTTATAACAATATAATTTACACAACCAAGAAGTGCATCGAGAAAAGAAAACAATTTATACAATAATTTTCATTGATTCTTAAATAACTAATATATTATCATTTTTACATGATTGAAATTTTAATTAAGATTCAATTATATGAAAGTGCGAATATGCGATCTGATTAAGTGAGTGAGGGAACTTGTTGCTTTTTTTCAAATCTTCTTGCAATTGATGTATCAAATTTTCACTTTTAACAAAATAATAGCGTATTTGTGCTCTAAAATAATTTGTCGTCTACATAATAATAACAATGCAAAAAATTAAAAGCTCTACAATTTTGAGATGATTTTTTGTATTGTGTTGCATACAATTTGTAGTCCATGGTATATAGAGATATCCTCCTTAATCAATTTAAATGTAATGAGATAATATTTAATAATAATAAAAAACAATATTTATAATAATAACGATTAAATTCAACAGCAATTAAACATAACACTAAACTTGAATATTTTACAAGCAGTACAATAATTATTATACTTGCTGTATAAGTACTTCTTTTTATACGTTTGTGTCATGTAGTATTTAATTATAATTGGACGCTAACTATGTAAAATTGTATTTGTCATAATAAATAATAAATTACACGAATAATAAAGTTGTTCGTATTATTGGCATCCAAGAAAACTGGCCCATCGAATCCCCCAAAAAACTTTTCACATTTAAACTTTACGTACAATAAACTTTCTTTTAAAAAAAATTGTCATCACTGCCTATTCCTCACCAAAACTTACATCATCAAGAATTAACTAATAGGTCAACAACAATGATTTAACAGTAAAATTTGAGTCAACAACTAGAATTTTTTCATTTTTCTTCTAAAAAAACCCTACACCATGAGTCTTGCATCGTGCACGAGAGGAAAAACAAAAAAAAATTGTAAGAGTACACAAGCCATTCACATAAAATTCCTCACCTTATTCGTATCACTCTTATGTATAATAATTGTGTGTGTAATTATTTTCATATCATAATAATATAACAGTTATCTTTAATAATTAATATTAATATTGCTCTTGTGTGTGTATAGTCCACCATATATAGTTCTAGGCTACAAAATCCGCTTCAAGTATTCAAGTTCTAAATGATAATAAATAGTAGTAAATATTTTAATTAATTATAATTAATATCCAACCCCTTAGTCAGTAAATCGTAATTTCATAATATATATAATATTTTATAGTATTTATAGTACGTAATAGTAGTAGTAGTAGTAGTTATGTATAGTCACAATAAGTATTGCTTTGTTGTTTCAACAGTAAAGTTTATAGTATTTCATTTATATTTCATAGTACACTTTTTTTACTTTCACATCATATTTGTAATAATAATTTAATGGCCTACATTTTAAAATTTTCTCTTTTTTCTTTCTCTCTCTCTCTGTCTGAGCTAAAAGTATATTTATTTTTATTTAATTAAAGTACATTTGTAAGTGTCGTATTTATTGCGATTTGTTAGCTTAATTTTTTTTACGACGGAAATCTTTTTCATTGTAGTTTTTTTTTTCAAAAAATGTTGATCACTTGGAACAATTAATAAATTAATTAGTTACACCAATCAACAGCTGTTGTTTTACAGCTATAGTACATGTGTACGTACATATACCTAATATGTCGTTGTTCATATGGGTATATTTAAATACATTTAGTAAAATTTGTTTGTGTGTACAGTTTTATTGCTGCATTTTCCAAAATTCAAAATGATTTAAATTGGACAATTAATACTTGAAATATTTTCGTTGACTGTATAGAATCTTTTTTTTTTGTCATTTGTCTCAAATCTCAAATCTAATTTTAATAAATATCTAACTCTATGTAATTTATTATATTAATTGTAGTACGTTGACTATAAAGTTTTTTTGGCCGTCATTGTTTTTTAATTTGTTAAAAATTCTTAACATTTCCAGGTAATTAAAGTAACGCTAATTTCGTCCAAAAAGTCGTAGGCCGTAGTAGTTATGAATAGGATGACAATAGTTTCTTTAGCACTTAAGTACTGTTTTAATTTTAAATTTAAATATAGTCTACAATTTTAGTATTGCTTTATGTAACAATTGTTTTTTTTGTCTATTTTTTATTAATAATAATATATATTTTATATTGCTGTATTCTGAAAGCTATTTTTTGTTCTCTTTTTGGCTGTCTTGTTTAGTCACTCAAGTCCACTCATTGAGAGTGGATTTTTTTTCATAATATTTAATTATCCAAATTAATATATTTATGTTAGTACATTATTACGTAACACTTTGACAAATTTTGAATGCGTATTTAGGTAAACTTTAATGATAATGTGTATTAAATCATCCTAAAATTCTTTCTTTTTTTGTGTGTAATCTCGGTATTGTTGCAAACTGTTTTTACTATTGTGTCAGGTCAAGTGTCAAAGGATGGTCACATTATTGCAGCTTATTTTGTGTACAATTTGTAAAGGGAAGGGTTTTGGGTAGTAAACAGCCTTTTTGTAATATTTAAGTACTCTTTGCCATTTATTTTAATTTAACAAACTTTGCGAGATTAATTCAACGCATAGAAAAGTAATTTTTTTCTCTGGTTTTACAAATGGAAAGTTGAGACAAAAAAGGACTGTTATAATTCTCTAAAAGTGTCATGTAATATTTACACTGTGTTGAAGAAGCACTGTCTACAAAACTGAGGTTGGTGATTTTGTGTTGGAATTTTTCAAAAGAGACGGTGAGCTGTGATTCTTGAAATTGGTGATTTTTTGAATTTTTTTTAACAGTGACTGACTATGTCTTTTGGGCTTGCTGATTTGGAGGAGGATTTTGTGAAGTTCCATTTGGTGTTGACGTCATTCTTGGTGGAGTCGTGGGTTGTTGTTGTTGCTGCTGTTGCTGTTGTACAGGGGATGATGAGTTTGTTCCACTTCCTGAGTGTGTACTCGTCATTCCCTGATTTCCGGCGTCCAGGCCATCATTCCCATGCACAACCACACTGAAGTATCTCTCTGCAAGAATTCATCAAAAGTTTAAACAATTAAAAATATGAAATGGTATGTACGTCACTGTAGACTTTTGTACTTCATTCTTTGTCAAGACAAAGAAAAAAAGTCGTTGGAAATCAATGGACCAATTTTTTGGTTTCATGGATTCAAGCAAATACAAACAATCATAATCAGCTTCATGATGTGCATGTTTTTAGACATTCAGTATTAAAATCAAACACAACAAAATTTATTTAAACAGTTAATTTGAGCAAACTGAAACTCAAGGAAGAAAATGAAAAAAAAAACATTTTTTTTTATTTTCCAAAACATGCCAAGAATACTACAAAATTAATACAGTTTTACATACAAGTACATGGAGGTAAGTGGTAAAAAAAAATAAGTAAGAAAAACAGATTTGGATCACTTACAATTTTGTTTTTAGAGAAGGGCGTACACTTACAGCTGCACCGAAAAATTTTAACAATGCAATTGTATTATTGTTTTATTAAGTAGTTTATTAAATTCATGTAGTAATATTAAATGAACATGAGTATTCATATCCATCAATTAATAGGAAGATTTACTAATAAAATTAACTACGCTCCAACAACACATGGAGAATCAAAGGGACAGGAAAAAATTAAACGTTGTGAATGACCGCGCTATGGAAATTTAATCGTCAGTTTTCTTCTGACTTTTATATTAATTTTTAGGTAATTTTGAGACGCCTGTACAACTTTTTTCTTAATAATATTTATTTTTTTAAATATTTTGAAGCGGTCATATTTTCTAAAAGTCCGTAAAAATTGAACATACTTTTCAACCGCGTATATTATGAGTGTATAAAAAAGCAAAATATGTGCTTGAAAATGAATCTATTACTGTAAATTCAGTGCATAATTTTTTTAGTCCGTAATGAACATTTGTAGTATAATAAATATATGACTGCTTCTTTAGTTAATTGACTTTCTTTTATCTCATCTAGTTTTAAATTGACTGTTTTCACTTTGACAGATTAAAAAATGAGCTTTAAAATTTTGAAACATGGTTATATCTGTATAGTCCCTTTCTAATTCTCTCTGCTAATTTTTCTTTTTGGTAAATTGAAAAGCAATAAAAAAACGTACCAATAGCAAAAATAATTATTCTCAATTTTCATTTAATTTTGTTAGTTAGGTTTGGAATGGTGATTCACAGCAAATGCGGGCGACGAGTTTCACACTAAAAAATGAGAGTAAAAAGGAAAAAAATAAAAGATAAAAATCAGGTTAATTTCATCCGCACTATTTTTTTATAATATTAGTTCCAGTTTTATGAAAATTAAACCAATGGCACATTAAACTCAAATGTAGAAATATCTGGTGCAAACAAATGAAATTAAATCTTAGCTGTGTCCATTATATAACCAATCAAAAATAATTACATCTCACAATTTCATTAGTTTCTCTGGCTCACTTTGAACATAAAGCAATTTTTGTGAGGTCTTAAAATAGTGTGTACACAAATAAAATAAAAAATTTGTCAGAAATTTGAATTTCTTCAACAAGCCAAAAATCAAAGATGATAAAAAAACGAAACAAAAACACGGCAACGTAAAAATCAAATAATCACAACAGACAGTCATGGCGCAATTAAACGACTATTAAAAATTATTAATTCTTACCGTCATCGATTAACGTGGCCGTGTTGGGCTCAGTCGGTCCTGGCATCAGTGGTGAGACCATAGCATAGTCAATATTTTCGTCTAAATTGATGAATCTACAATACACAAGAAAAGATTTTAAATAAATTCATTTTATTTAAAAAAAAGAAGAGCAAAAAATAAAACTCACGGTGCATTCCATCTTGGTAAGGGAGTTGACCTGGAGCCAGGATTTCGAGAGCCCGAATTACTGCTTGAAGGAAATAAACTGAGATTTGTTGGACTGATGACTCCCGACATTCCACTAACAGGATTAACGTTACTGTAACTGAATAACTGTTTTAAAAATAAAAATAAAAATTTTAAAATGAATTTATTGATAAACTTTCATTTAATTAATGTTTAAAAATCATGTTTTGAGCCCCAAGTACCTGTCCAGAGGACTGAGAATGGAGATGACTGAGTGAGTAATCTCTAGAGACTGGGAAAGAAGAGCGAGGGGTAGGACTGGGTTCATTTGCTTGCGAAGGACTCAGAGGACCTTTAAAAATTGAAGAAAAAAAATTAATTATTCTTCTTCATGATTAATCAGTACTTTTTAAATTATTTGACATACCTCGGCTCTCTCGAGCTCCACTATTCGAATCACTACTGGTAAGAGGAGGTGTATTAGATGCTGGAGGTGAAGCACCAAGTCCACTACCCATCTCTGTTGACCTGATAATTGTCACTGGTCGAGCCATAGGGGCAGCTGGAGGAGGAGGTGGTGGTAGCATTGAGCTACTATAGTAAGCGGACAGTTTACTGCTAACACGAGCATTCCCACCCTAAACAAAAATTTGTCAATAAAACTATCTTTAGTTACACACTTTAACAAAAAATGAAAATTGTTAGTTAATTATTAAACAAAAAAACACACAAATTCTCAACTTCATTATTACACTCCTATTTTTTATTTCTAGCCAGTGAAACGCTGCGTCTGTGAAAAATTATTCTGTCTCTATGAGACTATCATGCCACAAGATTTTGGATATCATTGAATTGAACCAAAATCACTAATAAAATTGTTATTTAAATCTAATAAAGTTTAGTTTATTTAATACTAATAAAAATAATGTCTCATAACTAATTTGTTTTAGTAGAAAAACAGTTAAAATATATTTTGTCTATTTAAGTCACAGAAAGAGCATTGTGGAGTCACATTTGGTGTATGTGAACAAGTAGAACTCTTTTTTGATGACAGAACTACAAGGCGTGTACTATGGTAGAACTAAATAAATGTTGATTGAATTTATAAAAAAAAATATGGAGGCAAGTTTGGCAAGTTGGCTTGATAAAAAAGAGCACAGTGTATGGCTAGAAAGAGAGGATAGAAATGAAGTTGGAGTCGTTACATAATAGAGTACCTGGCCACCAGTACTCTGAGCTTCTTGACAAACCAAAGTGACAAAATCAGAGAAAGTGTCGTGCCCATTTTCATGGTATTTGGCCGGGGATCCATGATGGTCATGAGATTCTGTGTGGTAGTACGAAGGACCAGATCCTCCTCCTGTCAGACTACTTGACCCCAAAGTTGTGACGGTCGTGTGTTGACTTAAACCTGTACAAAACACAATTCATTAACAATTAATTTATATTCAAAGATGTTTTATTTTTAAAAAAACATTTTGCATGCTTCACATTTAACATTGATCACACAAAATAAAAACGTGGCAACACAAAGTACACAAAAAATTGAAACATGCTAATAATCGAAATCTTCCTACTCTTCTCTGATTAGACCCTAGTGAATGAAATGAGGATTGAAATATGGAATTTACCAGGTTGTCGTATAGTGAGACCCATAGGGGCGGGACTGGATGGACAGGGTTGATTTGTCTCACGTTGGTTGCTACTTACTCTTGAGGGTTTCCCATGATGATGTCCAGAGTGATGATGATGAGAATGATGATTGCTACTATTGTTATGATTACTACCTCCATTATTATTGTGGTGATGATGACTGTTCGCATTGTTGCCTTGATGGCTCGAATGATGATTATGATGCCGATTATGCGACCCTAAAAATTTCAACAATTCTTACTATCTTCCTCCTCTCTAAAGTTGAGAGAAAAATTTACTTTCTACAATTTAAAACTTTTTTAGAAGCCACCTACCCCCCAATAATCCCATCACCAAAAAATTCTGCTTTCTAGCTAACCATCACCGCTAAACTTATTAAATATCCACCAACTAAAAATACCTTGAAGAACCCCAATTATCTTTACTAGCGATAAAATAATACCTTAAAACTCTCAACAAGTGGAACATACAACTAGCCCAAGCACCCAAAAGAAAAATTATCATAAATTTTCAAATGCAATGCAAAATAAATTATTTTAACTAAAGCATAAAAGTGAAAGCAGAATATTGTATTTGAGAGAAAGTAATTCCAAGAGAAAGCAAACAACTGATAATAATAGATAGAGAAAGCATGGATGAGATAATAAAATAAAATGTACCATGATCAACTTCCGAATGCCAACTAGCTTGACTGGATAAAGATGCGGGGCTCTGACCATAGTAGGCCACTTCACTATTTTTATCCCTCCCTCCTCCAACATCCAATGGGTCATCTTCTGAAGAGCTCAGTCTTCGCCTCTTACTTCTATGCTCAGCTTGTGGACTAGGTAAACTTCGAGGCAGCGCCAATGGACCTATGAGTACATTACAAAAAACACAACCCATTAACATCATAATTAAATTTAAATAAAAACCAATCAAAAAAACATTAAACTTACTATAAGTACCAGACCCCATGAGAACTGAATGGTCGGGACCTGGAGGAGTGTAGCTATTACCTGAAATTTTATTTCAAAATAAAAAATGTGATTATTTGTTCCCTCCACAATTTTTTAAAAATGTAGACAAAAAAAACCAATTGGGGAATAAATATGGAAACTTACAGTAGTAGCTACTGGGATTTTCAATTTTGATGGTAGGCTGGAGTCCATTGGGCCCTTGCACGATGGACGCTGTATCAAAACCAATAATGAGAAATGCATCTTATTATATAATAATAATAAGTACAGAGAACTTTATGAACATATAAAAAAAACTTTCGTCAACTCGGCAATAACATAAAAGCCTATGTTACATGATGGAGGGACTGAGGGGGGTCTAATGTTTTGTGCTTGTGAGTGAGTGTGAGTGTCTCTACTTGAAATGTTTCTAAAGAATTTTACCCTTATAAGGGTGAAAATCCATGGCATCTGATAGGTCATATACAGAGAAAGATCTGCCATGTAAAACTCTATTGACTATGTGTGTGACTTGAGTTGAGATTCTTTTTACCATATTATCAATATTACACCATCACTGAAAGTGTCATCTGGTTCCCAATCAAATGTAGACGAAAAAAAACTTTTCAGTCCCAGTACATGTATAGTCGTAACATATAAAAAACCAGTCAAAACGGAAAAATGCATAGCCATACGAGTACCAATCCAAGATACAAGTGAAGAGACAGAAAGAAGAGCCAGTAAAGATGAGGCAGATATTCATAAATGAACATGGAGGAAATCGAGGATTCGACATGCTACGATACGACACACATGTGCATGTACACGTATAAGGAAGAAGTTTGTTCATGGATAGTAGTAAATTGCATCTTGTGTCATACGGAATACGAATTGTAGCAAATGTAGGAAGGGAGAATTACGAGGTGTGCACGTTGTCCATGTTTCCTCCATTTTTATGCTCCTTTTTTCCCTTCCTTCTTTTACAATTCTCTCCTCTTTTTCCCAGTTTAACAACTCATCTTATCTACACAGACCACTGAGTCGACTCTACAACATGACATTCATAGTGAGACAGATTGAAAGCATCTTTCTCCTTTTTCTTCTTCTTCTTCTCGTCCCTACAACTACAACACATTACCCCCCTCCCCTTGTATTAGAATATAAATATGGGTGTGTGAAGTCATTCGTAATTCGGGAGAGTCGACAGGAGCTACAAGATCATTTCCCCATGTACAAGGATCATAGATATACTTCTATGTGTGGATCACACATTTATTCCTGTCTATACATCCATAAATGAAATTTCCAATTGAACATCTCCACGTCTCGTATCAAACACACAAGAAAAAGTTCTCTTGAATGAATACTGGGACAAAACTAAGCTAAATGTCTTGTGATTCATACTAAAAACTACACAAAATGTGTGTGTGTACAGTGGTGGTGGGTCAGACAGAGAAAAAATCAACGTCTTGTCAATCGTCGAAAAATCAAGTCCACACCACTTTTGTCCTTTCTGACATTCCCCCGTCAACCTATCATCATCCTTGACATGTGGAAATGACAGACTTGCTCTTGTTTTTTCTTACAAGTTGACAGCCATCCTTTCTCTCTCTCTCTCTCTCTCTTTATTTTGATTCATTAGCTCTAGTCTCAAAGGGGAGAAAATCAAGTGAGTTGAAACTTGATGATTATTATTATCATGTCAAACATAACTGTAATAGGACTAACAGAAATAATAAGAATATTATTGTATCATCCCCTTCTTATACTCTTTCCATGTCAAACCCCTGTCAAATCTTTTATATTTTTTTGCGTCTCTCTCTCTCTCTCTTAACAAGAGAAAGGTAAAAATACAAACAAGAGAGAGAGAGAAAGGGGGGAATGGGACAAGATATATATGATAAATATAAAAATAAAACAAGGGTTGATGGCAAGAGAATTGCCGTCAGGACGGATGATATTGGATTAAAAAATAAGATTTGATGGGAACATAAATGAAATGAGACGGCCATTGAATTCCATGAAAATCCTCGACGTACATTTAGCTGAGTAGTTCCTCCCAGAGAAAAAGAGAAAAGGGGTGAGATGAAGACAAGAGAGAGAGAGAGAGGGAGAGAGAGAGTACAAAAACTTACTTGTGCATATTTACTTAGACGGTCGGTAAATCGTGAACGAAACCTAAACTCGCTTCCATGAACATCGTATTTCCATACGAAGGCCATAAAAGAATCCAAGTGTATAGAAGGTTTCGGCTTGGCCCGACAAGCCTTGCCTACAGCAAGATGAAGCCACGAGCTACAAATCACCACCGCTTATGAAATCTTCTCCTTCTTTCTCCTTCCATCTTACATCTCTCTCTCTCTCTATGCAAGTCCACACACGCTCATTTGTAAAGTTACCACACATACACAAGCACCAAATTCATCTACCCTTTGCTCCTACTCCAAATATATTTATGCCCAGTCAAATTTATATTTGTATCCCAAGCACAATATTACTCCGTCTAAAGTCACCCCCACATAGTCTCTCTCCCATTTATTTACTATTGTAAAAAAACAACTCAAAACTAGCTAGCCTTTTTAGTTACCATCATTGGTAGTTATCTGAGTCTATCCAATTTTTATTTTTAAGTCTTCAAATTTTTGCTATGATGGTCGAGTTATTGTTGTTGTGTTTTTTTCTAGTAAAAAAATAGAAGAAAATAAATGTAGAGCTCATGGAAAAAATATGGAGAAGGATTACCTCATTGAGATAGATTTAGTAACTGAAGAAAAATTTTAATCAAAAACTTTTTACTCTAATCCCCACTCTATCATCATTGTTTCGACTTTTTTTCTAAATGTAAGATGGAAGGGAGTTTTTTGTATGGAGTAAATAAAGATGAGAACAACATGGGAATAAGATTGGATCTTGATATTACTGATGATAGTAATCGATACAAAGTAGATGAGGATGAGAGACAGAGAGAGAGAGAGAGAGAGAGAGAGAGAGAGAGAGAGAGAGAAAAGGGACGAAGAGCGAATGGGTTGTGATGAAAAGGGGTCAGAGTTATGACCCAAGCAACTCGTCAAATACCTCCTGGAGTGGGGAAAACCGCAGTGACAAAGCTGTGCTCCCAAACTGCTTAGTTAAATGGCTAGTAAAGGAGACAAACATTTATCATCAATTCGTCTACACAACATTTAGCCTCCCGATGCATATACAACAGACCATAAAAGCTTCTGATGATATCATGAAATTACTACACGCCACACTGTTCCCACTACCAAAACCTCCCTACACTCCTTCTCCTCCTCTCAGTCCCATGTTCAAATTCGCACATACGACCACAACTCATATTACTTCCACACACAATATTCCATGGCTACACAAAATGTACCATCTCTCTCTCTCTCTCTCCCCAAGTCTCTCTCTCTCTCTCCTAAGGCCAAAGAAAATTCACAATTTTCAACCTTCTATGGGCTCCTAACTCCAAGTTCGACCAACCGCATGCATCCTCCCATGTGAAAGGCCATATTAAAACACCATGTTAAAAATATTAACCAAAAATGAGCAGCCACAAAAAACAGAAAAAAAATTCGGCACTGTCTCTTACACTGGATACTAAACTAAACAACAATTACCAATTATAAATTTGTGCCTAATATTTTTCTAAGCACTCTTGGTTTCATCTAACATGTGTGTGTGTGCTGAATTTCACCACCACTTAATCCACAATTATTTTTATTTGACATTACGTAGAATAATTTAATAATATTTGGTATAATTTTTAATTATGGGCAACTAATAATAATTTTCGTGTTTAATTTGTTGTATAAGTCAAACATCTTAAAAATGACCCCACGATTATTTATGCTAAATTTATTTAAACTGTTTTCTGTGTACTATTTGACATTTGATAAAATTGTAAAGATTTTCATCCCAAATAGTTCTCTGTGTACTGTGAGCTAACAGGGAGGACTGTAGGTATTCATCATGTAAAATCGGAAAGAATGGAAAAAGGGAAATTGCTACAATGAAAGGAAGACAAAAAAATAGTTAAATTAGAAAAAAAAATTGAAAAAAATACCGAGTTGATTCGTCGTTTACATTAAAAAGATAAGAAATGTTGGATTGTAATTTGTGTATATTTTTTTTGTGTGTGTAGGCTAATCCGTGTATAAAATGTATATTAGGTTTATAAGAGTAGTAGTAGAGCAAAGGACATATTATTCACCTTTGGAGAGTCGCCAGAGCTCTTTGGAGGAAAATACCCCTGTGGCCAGTATTGTGTCATTACATATTACACCGTTGTACGGATTGTGAGCATACCCTGTCCAAATAAACCAACATTCATTAGTCATGAATGAATCAAGTACAGTAAAAGTGGAGAAGAATTATATATATATCAACAAATTAATTTAATTAAATATAAAATGAGAAAGACAGGAGCGGGAGGTAGAACATGCGTGTGTCTCATTGAACAAATTAAACACAATCATGTTCTACCTTCTAGCCAAGTCTCAATCTGATCAGAATTACAAGAATTATACAATTTAATCTTTTTCAATAAAAATCATTCAAGAATTGTTGGTAGATCATTATGAAACTGGCTAGTCAATTTTTACTTTCTTTTTCAACAAGGAGAAAGGGAAAGTTAGAGAGTACATTTTACGTTAAAAGAAAGTTAGCTGTAAAAATAGAGAGGAAAGAAGAGGAGAAGGAATGGAGGTAAAATTACATGTAAAATTTAATATAAAAATTTATAGAATTGACATGAAGAATCAAGAAAAATTCCCTAATCCTATTCTATACATGTACATACATACATATATGTACGTATAAACTTAAGCGTACCAAGAATTGAGCACAATGAATAGTGACAATAAAAATATTGTTTTTTTGTGCAAAAAATTCAGAGGCAAGTGAGATGAGAAGCAATTGAGATAAGCCGAAGCCAACTGATTTAAAAAGTGTCTAAAATCCTACAAGACTTGACTATTAACTAAATTTAAATGTTTAAAGATGTTTTTATGCAGTAGAAGACTGACAATGAGCAGCAAGAGAAGATGAAGCAATTGAGCCAGTCAAGAGAGAGAGAGACAAAAAATAGTGACACACATCAGTCTCTCATTCTCTGTTTGTACAGATTAGAGGGGTGACAAGTTTGTCAATTGTTTTTTTTGGGTGGGGGGTTAAAAGTGTTAAAGGAAGGATGGACAGAGGGATTGAGAAAGGGCACGTGGTGAAAGAGAGAGAGGGAGAGAAAGTGTGTAAGTGTTTTCACAGTTAAAAAAAAGTGGGTATGCATTGTACTTAAAGTTGAAGTTGAGTTGGGTGAAAGTACATGTGTTCCGTTTGTGTATGTTGGGTGAAAAACGTGGATGGATGTATAGGTTGGTTGTATTTATTGGTGGAAGGAACTGCTTTCTCACTACCTCACTTTCAAACCCTTTACTCTTCCTTTTTTCTTGAGACAGAGAGAGAGAGAGAGAGCTACACAGAGCCATAACCAGAGTAAAAAAAAATTTTTGGGGAAGAACAAGAAGAAGAAGAAGGGGGTAGGGATGGAAGAAGAAGAAAAGGAACTGCCGACTAAGGACTATCCAAGTCGTCAATTGCTAGCGTTATCTGGTTTTGGGCCTATGAAGTCGGTTTTATATGTTGACAAGAGTGGTTTTTTGGTGGGTGTTGGAAGTGAATTGATGACAAGTTCTATCCTCTGATATGGGTTGAAACAAACCGACCTTTCCCGAGATGTGAATCCCCATTTCTGAAGACATACGAGCACTATCGTTTGTCATATGAGGAGCAAGGAAAGACCCGTATCCGCTACGTCCCTTGAACCCAGTCTCCTTCTTCCTTTACCAAAGAAAATTTACAACCACCAACGGCATCGAACAACCATCGGGACATGCCCCTCTCTTTTGACTTCCCTTTAAATATCACCTATAAATCCCAAAATCTCAAATAGATTGCTCATCCATACTCATCTCTACTATTCAACTCTCTCTCTCTCCATCGTTTTACCTTCTTCTACGAACATAGATTACATGGAACACTTTACTATGAATGTATCTATGCATCTCTCTCTCTCTCCCATTCCTTCAATAATAACTTCTTTTTCAACTAAAAACAGCAAATAGCAAAAATAGAGAGAGAGAGGAGTATCCTACTCACCCGTTATTCTCATAGCCTTTTATAATCTTTTTACTATCCATGTTATATCTACATCTCTCCCAACTTCATCCCCATCTCTCTCTCTCTCTGTGTTCCCAAGAAAAGCATGGAATTCTGTCGACTCCTTTCAAATTATTACAAGTCTCTACTTCCGTCCACGAATGTACTCTGTTTTTTTGAGAGTCTCAAATAGGAAAAACCTTTTCCTTTGCAAATAATCTTCTCTCCCTCTTTGATTTCCTAACCCGCCGCCACCACCATAATTAACATCGTCAGCTTTCTACTTTTAACCAAAGGGGACAAAAAATGAGCAACAGATTCTACTCTCTACCTACAGCCTCTCTCTGTCTCTCTCTCTCTCTAAAAAGCACACTCGTCTTTCGTCAACAATCTTCCCCTCTCTCTACAGATACACTACAGGGAGACGAGAGGAGCACTCTACAGTTTTTATATGGAGGATGGTTTGTAAAATATAATATAGAGTTAATAGGTATAATATACAATATATGTCTTACATTGAAAATAAATCATTTACCATAGAGAGAAAAAGAAGTAACGTTCTCCTTCAAGTGCTGTAAAAACCAATGGCACCTATTTACGAGTCTATTTATCGACCACAATTATTCTTCTTCTTCATTCTCAATTCTATTCATTTCTCTCTCTCTCTCTCTCAAGCCTACTGTTCCATGTCATCCCATATTTCCTCGACCAAAAAATACATAAATACATAAACTCACCAGTTGGTTTATGGCCATTTACTACTTAGCGTAAATAATGTCTCTCCATTTTATAGTTCCATTACCAACTCTCTCTCTCTCTTCATTCACACAGTGAAAGTGTACCACTAAAAAAATCCCTCTCAAAAAATTAATCCTATGCGTATTTCTCTGTCTTCCCATTTTTTTTGTCTAACGTACCTCCATGACATTCTCACCAACTTGCAATACAATTTCACAACAAGTACAAGTGTCTTTTTTCTGAAAAAATGTATAAAGATGACTTTAGTCATTTGAATATGTCCCCACAAGCAAGAGTGACTTTTTTTGAAGAGAGAGAAGGGGAAGAACCTAAACAAAGGTTCATTGAATATCTCAAAAAGGTTGATGATGCGAGGGTTAAAGGCAAAAGAGAGAGAGAGAAATGGTTTTTTTGAGACTGACTGTCCCTAACTTTACAAAATGAGAGAGAGAGAGAGAGTTAGAGAAGAGCGGAAAGTAAATGCAATGGTTTACTGAGAACCAGTTGGGTAGATAATATTAAAGTCATGGGGCGGTCCAAGGAAAAGAAGATGTAAATGGGGCTTGAAAATCGAAGGGAATCGAAGCACAATAAGTGAGAGAAAGGAATAGAAAGTAGTGGAGAGAGAGAGAGATGAAACATGAAAATGTTCTGAGGAAACTGTTTATCCGAGAGGAAGTGGTGTGTAGAACACGACCCGACATAGCCGACATAAATCCCTATTGTGTAAGACAAACGGAGAGTCATGAGACCGATTAAGGGAATGAAGATGTGAACCACCCGCTATAAGATATACCCACACGCCTACATACAAAGAAGGCCTAACCATAACCACTTTCACCAACTCTACCCACACACACACACAAACAGGGACAAAGTGCTCAAAAACCTTCCATGTATTCATCCACCTTTACTCAAACGGCAATGGTCCATAGCTCCCTCCTTCTCTCTTTCTCCCTCTCTCAAGCTAAAACCCTCAGAGATATATAGTTCACGAAACAGAGAAAGAGAGCAAACGGGAAGGGGAATCTAAAGAACCATTTCATGTGCTTCCACAACCTTATTCTCTCTTTCCTTGCCCTTAACCGGCCCACCACTGACACAACAACAGTAAACGACTAGAGAGAGAGCCCACTTTCTACCTATTTATACTTTACAAAAATATTAGGAGCAGCCGGTACCTCCACACAATGTGGATAACATTAGCATGCAAGCTAGTCTTCTCATCGTCACCCTCTAAAATAAATATGTAACACATTCATGTGTACAATGTCTTAATACCCAGATGAATTTCAATGGACTTTCTTTTTTATATGAACCTTTCTCCCTTTTGTATATCTTAACTCACTCTAACCTCCCCAAGTTCATGTAAATAGACAGAGGGAGGAGAGAGTCATGTGAAAAAAAACTATTCACCTGTATCCTTAAATTAAAGAAAAAACTCCTTATCCCTTCTATATATCCTTCGAGTCTACATTCTACATTGAACAAGAATTTTTTAACATAACCACATAATGTACACACCTATGAAAAGTTGGGAAGCCAATTTCGGTAAATTTCATCCTAGTCTAGAGTTTTTAGTACAATTTACATTTTATCCCATTCCTCTATACATAGTGTATGTAGTACACTGCATTAAGTGCATGCTTTCTCTTTTTTTGTGCCTGGACGAAAAAAAAATTTACTGAGGTAAAATCTGGCGTGACGTACGAGTCTACCTTTAAGAAAAAAAAAGAAAGAGACAGACAGGGGAGAGAAAGCGAGGGAAAGGAACGACTATAGAGAAAACAGAATCAAAATCATGATTTATACCGCTTTTTCACCCTTCAAATAAAAAAAAACCTCAACTTTTCCAACTCAAAAGACTTGAATCCTGCATTCCTTTCCCTTTCTCTCTCTCTCTATTTTGTGTTTCTCTATTTGTTCAGTTTGAACAAGTGCGTAAAGTGCATTGCATTACACACATGGAACAATTGCAAGTGGCTCTAAAAAACCCACCACCAAATTTTATCTGTAGCTCAACACAACTGACATTTGTGATTCACATAGACTTATTATTACGACTCCGTGTACCTTTCAAAAATTGAACTATCTCAACTCAATAGATTCTCACCAATTGCCGTTTTTCATCCCCCCCTCCTCTCCCCCTCCCATATTTTTTTCTCTTCCATCAACTCAAGTCTTTTAGGCTTCACACACTTTCTCTGTAAAATATTTCTCCTTTTACATGTCTCACTCATACAAATACTTTTAAATAAAAAAAATCAACCAAATCAAGCTAATCATTGCAAACCACCATAAATATACAAGTAGTACATGTATACATTTTTGAATTAGTACATGTGAAATGTTATATTCAAATAAAACCCATGTTAAATGCATATCTGTATTACTGATATAAAATAACATTTGAAAGAAAAAAAAATTCATCAATTTCATGGACATATTGATTTAGAAAAAAAAAAATTTGCTGCATGTAATAAATATTCTGGAAAAATACTGGGACCGTATATTATTATTATATAGACAAAAACTGAAACTGTTCCCCTTTTTTTATACAGGACGTGGGTTTTTGGCAATTTTTTAACTCGTTTAACATTTCTTACATTGCATTCTGTCTAGCCTCTATCTGTACAGAATCTGTACTACAGATATATAGAGAGACAAAACAGTCTCATTTGAACTTGGTTATACACATTCCATGGACAAGAGAGAGAGAGAGAGCTATTGGAATATATGCAGCGTGTGTAGCTGAGAGGGGGAGTACTTGCATTACTCTAAGAAAAGATTCCGAGGTCCGATGAAAGGGAGGAAGAGGGTGATTACATGCTATGGCATGCGAAAAGAAGAAAAGAGAGAGAGAGTGTGTGTGTAGTATTTTCTATCTTAAGCGAGTTGTCCGTCCTTCCTACAGCAATTTCATCACTCGTTATTGAGGAAGAAGGTAATCATAAGGCAGTCTGAAATGGGCTTCAATGTCCACCAACCCATTTGAAACTCGCTTCGAATACAAAAAGTGTCTCGGGATGGTGTAAACCATTGGGTTTACCACCATCCATTCTCTGTGTCATGGTCAGAACCCCCACATTTTTTTTGTATATTATAAAACATATACTTGTAAAAAAATAGTCATAGTCATATACATTTTTTTCCTCTCATTTTTTACTTTCTCTTCCCTTTCCCTCAACTGAATAAAAACTTCCATGCTTCAATACAGAACAAGTTAGGTACAAGTACAAGATGTTGGGTTTGATATTACAGCTCTTTTTTCCTAGTGATGAAAGTTTATAAAATGTACATGAAATATTCTAGTGACTGGGATGTATTGGTAGAGAATATGTAGATAAAATATATTTCATTCATCTACATGTACATGTAGAAAATGTACATGGGGATGTTCTCATTCTAAAAAGTGAAATAGGTGAATACATGACATGGGTACATATGGACATTGCCTCGCGAATTATTACATTATGTATATAGATGGACCCAAAAGAGAGATATTATATTTTTGTAGTGGTGGTTGGTGGTGGTTGGTGGTGGTGGTCGTCGTCTTGAAGAGAAAGAAGAGACAAAGAAAAGAGTAGTCGCCGTATCACTTAAAAAAGAAACGCCAGTGGCCAACAAACCGGGAACATCGGATCATTGGACACGGAATTTATGCAGTCTCAACTGTCGTCCCATGGACTCTCCCGAAATGTGCATTGTATGAGAGAGAGAGAGAGTGAGTGTGTGTGCATGTATGTGGTACTCAAGTGAAGAGAAAGTGTATAGAGAAATAAGAAAATTTTCTATATTCAAGAAAGAATAGAGCTTTATTTTCAGCTCCTCAACCACTCACTCTCTCCTCCTCCTCCTCTTCTCTGCATGGAAAAAATAGAGATGAGGATAGAGAACTGCGATGGAGATGCATTATAATAATACATGAATGTCTCTCTCTCTATGTATAGATATAGAGAAATGTATACATATTTCTTTGCTCATTTCATCTCAGAATCTGATCTAAATGTCCTCAGACAGCTTTCCTCTCTTTTTCTCTCTCTCTCCCCTCTATATCCCTTTACGGCCTCACAATATGTATTACGACATGGGGAAGAGCGACTTCTTTACACATCACCATACTTACCACTTTCTCTGTTTTCGGCAACTAATAAACACAAAAACTGTATACATTACTCTCATATTATATCTGATACAGCAATAGCCCAATTCTATTCTACTTTCTCTCTCTCTCTCAAAGCTTTTGTACGTGGACGCATGGACTAACACACTGAGAACGTGGCTACTTTGTTTTTGCGTCTCTCTCTCTCTCTTTGTCAATGGCCATAGTCCATAGTTGCAATTTGTATTACACACAAAAAATTTTCCAAAATTTTCTCATACAAAATCTTGTCTCTTTTCCACTCTCAACAAAAAAAATGTACGGCAGTAGTGTGGGATATAAAATAAAGCTAAGAATCTCCATTTCTACTACATATAATGTACACACCCCCTCCCCTCCCTTTCCCTTCACATGGAACACACAAAACGCACAACATTAATGGTCAGAGTCCCATCAACCCTCTTCCCCTTGTTTTTATACTGTAGCAAGGATCTCTGTATGTACATGTGTACACTACAATGTGGATGATAAGTGTGGAATATAAGAGAGAGAGAGAAATGTAAAAGAGACAAGTAAAAAAAACTGGGGTAGCATTTGAACTACTGCATTGCTTGCCAATTGTGTACATTTACAGCTGATTCAAATATGAAAGAGAGAAAGAAAGTGTGTATAAAAAAGAATGGAACAATTTTAAAGGAAACTGACACCCTCCAAAAAAAATCAGGACATAATCATCAACTTACCCCCAAAAAGACTATTAGACTATTGGTGTAAATGCTTTTAACTGCATCGTCAAAGGATGATAATAATAAATGTAAATACCCATAGTCAGTCACAAAGAAAGAGAGAGAGCTTAAATAACATTCTAGCATAATAATTTGGGAGAGTACCTATGCAAGCATGGGAGAAAAGAGAATGTTTTGGAGAAAGTGTGCTTGTGCTGGTGATGTTAAAAGTTGAAGAGAGGGAACACTTATGATACGATTAAGGTCTATGAAGAACCCACACTCTGAGCCACAAGAAAAGAGAAAGAAAAGAAAGAAAGAGAGAAAGTATACAGTTAAGATATTGTCATGATGCTCTACTGATGGCTTCATGCAATTGCCGCCACTACTGTACTTACATTAGACATGCAAAGACTAGTGAGTGTATCCTTAAGTAAGTGATGATGGCGGAGTAACGGCCATAATTAAGACTTCCCCAAGCATACGGCAAATTTCATTAATATGACTTGCAAACTGCTTGAATACAAATAGGTCTCTCTCTCTCTCTCTCTCTCTCTCTTCCTCCACTACCTCCCTCTCACTCTTTCATTCCTCTCTCGCCCCATTTTCACCACTTAAGGAGAAACAACTTTTCCTCCTTCGCTTTCACTCCCCATCTCTCCCCCTTCTTCTCTGGCTCATACACCCCTCCTCCTCCTTTTCTCTAATCAACATCCCATCTACCCACCACATCCCATCCTATCATGCATGAGACCACTACGGGATGGCAAAATATCAGCTGTCATCACACGGCACTTACTTTCTTCTCTTCTGCTGGTATGTACTCTTCCAATAGACTCGAGACAAAGCCACTGTAGGCCTAAGAACTTGGTCAGGATGATTATCACCATGATTCTTACTCTTCAAATCTCCTTCCCCTTTTCTTTTTTTATATTATGCAAACAAGTAACTTTTATGCACTTTTTCCTTCCTTCACTCTCTCCATCTTCTCTCTCTCTTATCTTGAGCGGGAGAGAGTTGGGAATTTAACTGCTCTCTTAACAAATTATCCCTTCCTTCGTTCATTTAAATTCAAAGAGCCACACTCTCACACCATCCCCCCTCCCTCTCTCTCTCTTTTTAGTTATCTATTCATTTAAACTGTGTACTTAAAAAAAATTTCCTACACACAAAATAAAACATTAAGAGTGAAAGGATAATAGTGAAAAAGAAGGATACAATAATAAAAGATTAAAAAATGACAAGATATACATGTACATAAAATCTACACATTTTCCCTCATAGACAATAAAATAACACAGACAAACAAAACAATGCTCAAGTATCATAGTCGAAAAGAGAAAGAAAGAGAGAGAAAAAAAGAGATTTATGAGATAAAATGAAATTTAAGCAGATAAGAAGGAAACAGGTTAATAAATATTTAAGTTGACACTTTTCCCTTTTTTCTCCCTTCATCTCTTACAAGAACATCGTAAACATCTTTTTTTGTCTTTTAGCAGGGTGAAAGGCAAAAAAATGGGGAAAGCCAATACGAGGAAAAAGAGACATACCACATAAGATGACATGGAAAGTCAAAGAGATTTTATAGAGAGAAAAATTGGAGAGTGAGTGTAGACTTTTGGTTTTTGTTGTGGGTGAAATACGTAAATGGAGGGTTGGATATGGAGAACAAGAGAGAGAGAGAGCAAAAAAAATGGAGCCGAGAGCTGTACAAGGAGGAGAAAGAGCGTCTAGTTTTGTAGAAGGTGGATAAAATGTGAGAGACTTGAAAGATATAGCTAGAGCTATATATAGGGATGGGGTAGGTATATAATGTATGGGATGGTATGGACTGGAAATTAAATTGGATTGTTGTATGTATGAAAGCATGTAAAATGCAACGATAAATTCAGTTGGAGGTATGAATCAACGTTTAAATCATGTTCTAGCCTCAGATAGTTGAGCAGGAGAACAGGGAGAAGGTTGGGCTGGAAGGGAGACACAGAGCCTGGGTCTCCTAACACTAATACCAAAACCAATATTATTACTACGTACATCCCACATGGAGAAAGAAGGAGAAAATGTTAGAGAGAGAGAGGGCAGTGAAATTATATTGAGAGGTTTTCATGATAGAGTATTGGATAAAGAGATATGTTAGTTTGGGTTGGATGATAGCATGTAGTGGTGAGAGTATGGTTTTTTGGTGTGTGGCCTAGTGTGATGGCATTCTCTCTCTCATTTCACCAGTTACCAGCTCAAAAGTCTTGATCGTACACGATTTTGGTGAAAGAGCGTGTACTTTATGAATCATCGCTCACTTTGATATTGAAGAGTTGTGATTTCATGGCCTCTACCCAAATATATTCATAGCTCTGACCAATATTGACGACAAGCACGGGGTAGCAGATGCCACTCAACTGGGTGCAATGTAATAATAGAGATATCAAATGTGGTCACAAGAAAATCCTCGCTCAAGTCAGATAATAAAAAAAAGAGAAAAAAAATCTTCACAGCCCAACCCCATGTCCTCCCATCCCAACCATCAGCTGTGTATATTGTACTGTACACAAGATGAAAAACCAGGCGTGCCCCTGCCTTCAACTTACAATGTCAAACAAGAAAAGAACCAATGCAAATGCAATAACTCAAGAGAGAGAGAGAAAGAAAAGAGCTTTTCTTCTATACTTTTCTTTTTTTTTGTAAAATAAACCACGGCCACACTTAATACAGACGGACGGATGGATGTCTGGAAAATCATGTGGTGTATATATTATACAGTATCATCCATACTTCATAACTAAAGAAATCTGTCGCTTACCCTCTCCAATCTCTCTCTCTCTCTCATACAATATGTATTCCCCAATAATATCTCTTCTTCTATGATCAAAAAAATTGTGAGGGTGCGCTACAAGTCCAGAGAGAAAGTGAGACTCGCCCTTTTTAGTTCAAGTGTGGACTTGTTTGGTTTTGATATAAAAATTTGAGAATGATGAGATAAGATTCGGAGTCACATTCAAACAGATGTATATGTAATATAGTCATGTACATATTGAGAATGGACTTGGGGAGAAAATGAAGAGATTGACTTTTTCCAAATGGTCTGCTATGACTGTCGGTATGTGTCCATGATTGCCATCCACTGGATGCGCACCACCACATGATTAGGCGTGTTGAGCAAGAGGACGTGATCAGAAAGGGTGTGGTAATCTCTCAAGATCTGATGACATAAATTTTCTAGTCTTAGTTTCTGGCTGCACATGACGACATTGGAGCACTTTTCCATGCAAATTCTTCACACACTCATTTGCATAGGATACTCTTCCCCTTGTACTAGTGAGACTACATAAAGCAGTCCTCCTTTCTAGTCTCTCTCTTTTTTTCTTACTTTTCTTTGCGCTTTTCTTTTCTTTATGCATGTCGTATATTATGTTCCTATATATTCCGGACTTTCTCCTCTGTATACTACAAGTGAATATGAGTATACACATGTACGTAGTTAGTCCGCTCGTTGAATCGAGTGAAAAGCTCGTTACCCTTCCCAATGCTTGCTCGCCTTGTCTCTTATTCGTTTTGCTCAAGCAAAAATTTGCCTCCTCATCTCCTTATGAGCCATTACAACGATTAGACAATGCCTGTCGCCCGCACATTTCACTCTTCTCCACAGAGAGAGAGAGAGAGAGAGAGAGAGAGGACTACACAAACTAAAAGATCTTCGATCAGGATTACTTATATTATATTCCGCCTTAATCTTTTCTCACTCTAACATTAAACTCGACAATGCCTCTATTACTCTTCAACTCTCTTTCCCTCTAGAGAGTAGCACCCTCATTCTTCCGTCAACCACAGTCGAAGCCAGAGCCTTTCTAAGAATACTTAAATTTGAATCTTTGCTCAATTTTACCCCCACAATCCCTTTCTCTCTCCCTCTCTTCTCTTAAATTTTGTTTTAAAATAATGCTATAGCCCCTCTCTCTCTCTTTTACACAATCCAGTTAAGTTGAGCATGGAAAAACCACCATCATCAAAGACTCAACTGACTTATTAGAATTGGAATTACTACAAGTACAAGAGAGAGAGAAAGAGAAAGTGTAGTTTTAGCTAAGTTAAATATATAGAGTAAAAATAATCATACGGTTTAATTTTGATTACTTCTTTTCTCTCTCTCTCTCTATCTTATATTCTAAATCTTGTCCCCTCTCCCAAAATGGTCCACCCATGTACATATTTCACAATTGGGACACTTTCTCTTCCTATCTCTTATATTTAGCTTTCTCTCTCTCTCTGTGCTACCCAATCAGGATGGTTGATATTTTTTTTGTTGGTAAAAATCGCTAGGTTAGCATCTTCCACCCAAAAACATGTATAGACACACACAGCTTCAACTGTATGAAGAGGGGAAGACTAGAATGATTGTGTTTGTAGTCAATAGACTATTATATATACATACACCCATGAAATTTTTTTTTGGACGGTGTTGGTTTAGCTCGTAGTAAAATGTAAGAAATAAAAGAAAGAAGGGAGGGAGAGAGAGAGAGAGAGACAAAAGGACTGGAGACCGACATGTGGCACAATGTATTCTCCCAGAGCGATAATACAGTGAGAAGCTGTGTAGTGGGTGGTTAGAAGACTAGATTTACGAAGCTATACATCAGCTATAATGTCAGTGCGGGTTGCTGAGCTTTGAGTCTCAACACTTGCACTTTACAGCCATAGGCGACTCAATGGACTGATACTAAAGAACTATTACTTATCGACACATCCTTACCCATTATTATTATCTTCACCTCTACAAATAGCACCTAAAAACCAAAGAACCTCAAACTCTGTACCTTCTAACTCAACGGGGGAAAGCACAACCCAAAAGAGGACCGACACATTATTACACTTTCTCCATTTCTCTAGTCACCCAGAGCTATACCTCTCCCTCCCCTCTAAAAAGAGGCCTTACGATTAGTTAGAGTTAAAGAGAGATATAATAAACTCTACATCTTTCTTTTATACATGTATATGATGAGATGATGACGACATAAGCACCATCCCCCATCCATTCCATTCCATATCCCTATCTCATCACCTTCCCTATCTTTTCTCCTGTCTCCTTTTCATGGACTATCCCCCTCCCCCTCCTTCCCTTCCCTGAACACTTGACACACCAAACACACACGAATGGACAAAAAAACATGGGACCACACCACACACCTCACCCAACAATGGAGAGACATGTGATATCAATAAGAAAAATCTTTTTTTATTCTTCTTACCACAAATAAGTAAGACTTTTAGTGTTTTAGTTCAATTCAAGTGAAAGTGACTCGGGAGAGGAGAGAGAGAGAAAGTGAGAGAGGTTTTCATATATAAAGGCCATTCTTCCCTTCAAATATCTGACTAGAGGAAATGATACCCAACTAAGTAACATGACCAGTAGCCACTACCTAGACAAAGCTACACATCCAGCTTTTTTTTCTTACTTGCTTGCAATTCTTCTAGAACCACCAGCCAATTTACTCATCACTTTTCGCTCCTCTGAGTCCGGCGTCAGCAGAATGCCTAAAATCTCTCTCTCTCTCTCTCTTTTTCTCACACCAAGATGCTTTTCTAAAGAGACACATATAGACAGGGACATAGTCAAGCTAGTCAACAAACATACACGTGCTTCTCTTCTTTTTTTTTATCCATCTGGACCCTACACATTCCTCAACTCTCTGTCTCTCTCTTTCTTAGCGTTTGGTGTGGTGAAACACGTAGGAAGTGTGACAAGTCTAACACCTTCCAGTCCCAATTTCAATCCTAATGCCTACAAACAACACTCACTAACTACCCTTGAGATTTCCAGTTTAGTTGTTCAATCTCTCCTTCTATACATACTTTAGCCTATACCTAAGATCGAGATCTCTTTTTCCAATTTTTGACGTCCTAATTTCTACATTTATCTCAAAAAAATTTACTCTGTCCAAATAAAACAGACTTTAGACTCCAGTCAGTTCTTTTTAAAATAAAAAAATGAAAAGTTTTATTTGAGAATTAATTCCATTTTTGTGAAAATTTTCTAATAAAAATTGAAAATATTATTATAAACTAGTTATGCAAAGTTTAACTCTCAAAAAAAAAGAATTTTATATCTGTACATAATGTACATTTACAAACAAGTAAAAAAAATTATATTAAAATGATAAACATAGACAAATGGTCTTTGAAAAAAAAAGAATAGAAAACTTTGGACTCATCCGTGTAAGACCAAAGGAAGAAGAAGAGAGGGAGGGGGATGGAGAGCGGTCGTACGTATACACTTGTGTATGAGACTAATAATAAATCTTTTTTTTTAGTAAACAAGAACATTGTCTATTGTCATTGCCCTAAAACTTGCCATGCATTATGTGATACGGGAGCCTATTTAAAAACACAATTCTACCAGCTAAGCATAAAAGATGATGAAGAACAGGAAATGAGGTCAGAAAAAAAGACAAGAGAGAGAAAAAAAAACTGATCTTAGATCAGAACACACATCTCTCTGTCTCCACTTGTCCTCCCTCTCCCTTCACATTTCACATGGTTTTCTCTCCCAGTGAAAGTGAGTGGGGGTGGTAGATGCTCAAGCTTATTTTCTCTCTCTACCCCCTCCTCCTCCCTCTCCCCATACAGAGAGAGAAGATGGAAAAATACACAGCAAGGATATATATGAGACTCTCCTCGTTTCTCTCACAACAAGTCATAAACAAGAATTATTTCTTGAAGAAAAGAGAAGAGGCAAGAATTTACAGTGTGTAGAGAACAGCCATGCATATAGAATTGGGTAACAAGGACCAGGAACCTTTAAAAAAATAAAGATAGAGAAAAAGAGAAAGACGACCAGAGCAACCTTTGGTTCTTATTTTGTGTCGTCCAACATACAACATTGTACGAGTACATTTTCCTATTTTCTCCATGTTTTTTTTCTCCTTTTTTTGAAAAAAAACACGCGGAAAGAATCTACGCAAAGTAAGTACAGCATAAACTCATAAAACAAATGTACAGATATAGAAAATATATATTCATTTTATTGCGCCCCACTGTCTCTCTCTCTCTCTAGCATGTGGACATAGATAAAGCTGGCAGAAACAAGTCGAGACATGGCTGAGAGAGAGAGAGGGAGAGAGAGGGAGAGATGGGGGATAGGAAATAAATATACTAATAACCCTTCTCAAAATTAAATAACATTTCAAGTGCCTCAAGACATGTTTTCATTCCACAGTCCAATATTCCTTTACATTACTGTAGATCTCATCTGTCCATTAATAATAACAAAAGAGATAATTCCAAGGCAATGACTACAAAATACCTATACAAAAAGTTTTCAAAAAGCTTTCTCTCTTTCTCTTTTTGCGATGTACAGTCCGTCTGTCAAAACACACACTCTAATGTAATTTTGTGAGAGAAAGTAGAGAATGAAAGTAGAATTATTGACGTACAAAAAGCAATTCTCAATTAATATGTTGATCTTCCAATTACTTACAATTTAGCCAAGAATTTTACTTTTGTAATCTTTTATCCATGAATTTTCTCTCTCTCTCTCTCTCGCTTTCTTTGTGTACAGAGTAAAAAGACATTTACAAAAGATTCAAAGACAATCCAATTATTCAACGTGTATACTATGAATCAGAATTCATTTAGCAATTATTTTCGTCTTCCTTCTTTCCATTTCTTTAACACAAATCTCCCTCTTCTCTTACTTTCACCCCCTCTCCCTCCCTCTCTCTCTCTCTCTCTATCTATATTTTTCTACTAGTCTGGGGGAGACAACATGGGATGGGAAGTTAAAGGGAGAGAAAAAAAACGTGGCGACTTTGGGACAAGGGGAATAAATATATAAAATATTTGAAAGAGAGACAGAGCATATAATTCCTTTTACAAAAAGTTAAGTCATTCGTTAAACGATGATTGTTAATTGAAAGGAAATATTCGTTTATCTCCTTCGTGTCACTGTACACAACAAAAAGAAAGAGAGAGAAAGTACATGTACATGGGTATTACAAGAAATGGATTTTGTAGCAATCTTCTATCATTTATTTTTCTTTGCCTCTCCTCCATGTACAGATACAGATAACATAGGTACATGGATGAACTCTTGAGTAATTTCCATAAGGAATTTATTTGTTTTTCTCATCGCTTTCATCCCATTTTCTTATCCCCTGAACCACCGCATCCCCATTCTCTCCCTTGTCTCTGTACTTACAAACCTACAGTTTTTGTACAAGTTTGGACGACTCAACTCAAGTCGTCGTCGGTTCAATTAGTTAAGTACCGTCAAGAGGTTGGGATTGGAAGGGATCCGAATCGGGATGGAAGGAAAGAACAAATCAGTTTGAGGACAAGGCAAGAAATTTCACGAAACACAAAATAAATGTAATATCGTCTCTCTCTCTCTCTCTAACAAATCTATCGAATCCTCGTATGTACGATACATTCTAGAAATTGAGCTTTCTCCCTCCCTCTTGCTAATTTCTTGTACTTAATCACCGATAAGCTGAATCTAATCAGAATAGAAAACAGGAAGAAAGGCAGGGAGAGACAGTCGCCTCCCAATTTCCGTGGAACGACACATTCGACCATTACAAAATCTCCATGTTATATGTACCTACAAGAGTGGGGGGTATAATTTTATATGGCAAATATGTAATCACAATTCTCTTAATCTCCCATCCTTGTACAAGAGTAAGCCCTACAATATTTAAGATTGGAAAAACTATGAATATCACTTTGAATGCTTTTCTTATGTGTGACTATTGTACGTTTAGTATATATGCAAGAAAAGTGTATGTTACAGTGTGGGGTGACAGAGGCATTAGACAGATGGAAGGAAGTGAGTGAGCCATAAGTTTGTCACTTTTGGAAAAGGGAATGATTTAACAACAAGTATCAGTTAATGACATATTCTAATATAACATTTACAACCCCATTTAAAATCCCCACCCCCTCCCTCTCCCTCATATATGTAAACAAAAACTGACTCGTAAAATATTGCATAGGAAATACATCTTACAAAAAAATTTGTTCTTTTTTTGAAAAACGAAGTAAATTGATAATCTACTTACATTAGAATATGCTCTGTACAAATGTATAATGCTATATAAATAGGTACGAGTAGTAGCAGAGATTTAGAGTGGATAAGCAAATAAACTTTTATTTATTTATTTATTATTTTAGCACCAGCAATTAAATGCAAATATTCCCGCTAGCTAAACTACAGATAATAAAATCCACTTTTTTTTAATTTGAGAATCTAAAATAGTTAAATAGTTAAAAAATAGGACAGATATTCAAGAGATTCTGATATATTTTGTAATTATGCACTTTTGAAGGAAATACATGAGATAATATTTATTTAAGAAAAATATTCTTTTGTATATTACAAAATAATTCTTGAGCTTAAAAAATAAAAGACAAAGAGGAAAGGGAGCTTTTTTTAAAAAAAGGGGAATAGAAAAAAAAGAATGAAAAATATAAATTAATTGCTTACCCTTCATCCCTCGGTCTTCATCTTTCTCATTATTATTGTCACACATTCCGCTCAGGATATCTGCACAAGAGAATACAATTAGTGTTTGCTATATCTGTACATGTACAATTTTTATGTGTGTGTGTGTTGTATATGAGAAAAAAAGGATCATGGCAAAGACATTTTTTTCAAAAAAAAACAGGGAGGATGAGGAAGTATCATAGATCAAAAAAGAATTTTTATAAAAGAAACCAAGACTCAAAAAAAAAACTGTGTGGTGGTTGGATGGTGTCAACGGTGAGCCACCCCAGTGATAGAAAATTTGTGGAGTGATATGAGTATGATATACCCTTGTAAAGTATTATGTCGTGTATTTGTGCAGTGTGTGCCTTTATTTCTATAAGCAGGAGGGATAAGTGAGAACGTTTGAACAAGTTTATTAGCTCTTTGTGTCTCTCTCGCGTTGTTGTTGTGTGTATGCATTGCATGTGTATGTTGGAGGACGAGTAGACTATCGTGTGCTCAACTCAGATCAAAAATTACAGTCTTCATAAATTACAGGATGGAAGTGGAAAGAAGGGTCGGGGAATCCCGCCGCCGGAATCTCTCTCGCTTGGTGTAAAGAGAGAGAGGGAGAAAGTGAAAGACAATTCTCTTTTCTCTTTTGCTCTACCTTAGCCTCCACTCAGATCAGCTTTCCTTCCTGTCTAACTCATATCTATCACTGCTTCGCATTAAGTCTCAGCGGGACTCCAATGAAAAGGTTACAACTCCACCAACATCCCTTCAACACGCAAAACAACCACACTCTCCTTTACCAAAATATTTTTCCGTCCAACCCAATTACTCATTCGACAAAGTCACGAACTCTTCATTCCACTCTAGCCATTCTTTTTAAAACCACACACACATGAATGTCCCTCCAACATCTTTTTTCGGCTTCTTTTTATTTCTTCTTTTTTTTTACAAAGCATGCGAACCCCCTTTCCGGAATTTTTCTTTGTTGTTATCTCTAACTTTTAATCTTTAAATAAATTTATGTAATAAACAATTCTTGTCTCGTTACTATTTTACTCTTTGTGTAATATTATACGATTTGATGGAGTGTAATTTAGTGTGATTTTTTGACTTCAATTGAAGATTTTAAATTAAATATAAAATATACTTACCATGACTGTTGATGAAATTGGCCAAGTATAGATCTAAAAAAAATTATAAAAATAATATTTAAAATTTGAAGGTAAATATTTTAAATATAAAATTAATTAAAATATTATTTAATTTACCCAGCTCTCGGACGGAAACGTTAATGTGGTACGGGTTGACACAAAGGCCAGGATGGAGACACTCTGGGGATTTCTCTAACCTCTCCCCATCGGTACTTTCTAAAGGTATTGCTTTGAACAGAATCACCATCACCAGATCAAGTCGCCACACCTGCAATTAACAAAGCAAATTCATTAAATTATTAAATATTTTCCACAAATTAAATCATAAATCACAAGAAAAAAATTCTTCCAACAAATTCTTTACTAAAACTTGATTTAAAAAAAAATAAAACTCTCCACTTTTATATCCTGTAAACAACAAAAGTGTTCATATTGTATATTAACCCCATTAGTTAATCATTAAGGGATGAAGCGGATGTCAATTGAAAAAAGTGTAGTAGTAGTTTTGGTAAAATAGTTGTTGTTTTACCTTTTAAAAAATTTCATGAAAATCCCCCCTAAAATTCCACATTTGTCACAAGAGGATTCAAATGATTAAAAAACTCTTTCTGGTTTCTCAAACATTTTTTACATGTATGACAAGGTTATAACTTTTAAAAAAGAATGAAACCGGATATGCCCCACACCATGTACATACAAATAAAAATCAAGTATTTGCCATGTAAAGGCAACTGCCAACTGAATCTTTTCCATCCTCGATCACATTTTGTGACAATAACTGAGAGCTGTACACAATGTACAAGAGAGAGAGAGAGAACCAGCTCAAATGGACATTTTGATGATACAAGTACCAAGTACAGGGTGACCGGTTCAGAGTGTCACGTGTAGTTACATGCATTATTTCATCCAAAAAAAAGATGTGTACCCCTCACCCATACATTTAATTTCACACTCACAGTCTCACAAAAAATCTTGTTTTTTTGAACGACATACCTAGAGACTCATGTCTATAATACATTCATGTATGGAGTCGTTGAAAATTGACGAATGGACGGATGGCGTCAGTGACTAATGACATTGGTCATAGTTGTCTAGTTATTTGTCATTGTACATGAGACACACAGTTGACTTCATAAAGATGGCTGTAGATTATTGTCCACGTCAACTGTTAATTTGCAACAGACTATGATTTACATTATGGTCAAACGACATGGCCATGGCTACTGTCCCATGTTCTTTTTCTCTCTCTTCACAATTTACATTGTGGCTTACTCAATAAAATAATTTCTACAATGAGCCACCATTTAACTGTACAGTGTACACTAACGTGTACCACCTTTAAAAAAAGTTTTATAAAATAGAAATAAGAAAACAAGTAAAATAAAAACTTATTCGTCGCATTAGACACGTCCAAGTCAAATTTTGCAGAAAAACTTGTTAAATATCTCTACATATTTTCTCTGGAGCAGAAGAAACAGTCAAAAAATAAGAGCCCATGTGTATGTGTCTGTGTACCAGTCTTACAGATACAACACAAAATCTTCTCTCTCTCTCTCTGTAGCATCGTACGATATGGTCAATTGAAGTTCTTAACCCGCTGAGCTAAGTAAGTGAAAGAAAAAGCTAAAGGATTTTTTTCCTCCTCACTTAGAACAAAAAACAAAAAAAAGGCCAAAACAGAGCTGCATCTCTTTTTGCTTGTTTTTAGCCTAAAAATATGGCATGATAAGGACATCCATATGTAAATAAATGAATCTTATTATGCACTTGAAAAAAAACCTACATACCAACAAACATTACAGTTATACACTCACCATTACATGCGGAAAAAATTTTCTCGGGATTTTCCTCTTAAACTGGTAAAAAGTGTACCCAAAAAAAATTATTTCACTAGCCAACAAAGTCAAGGAGGAGAGAGAGAGAGAGGGGGGGAGAAAATATAGGGGAAAAGATGATAGAGTATAACATACTAAACACAAATAGAGAATCATGAATATGAAGAGTATCCCTATTGCTTGTAGAAGCAATGCAGACAAAAAATAAGTTTTGTATCTGTACTCTGTACTAGTACACACACAACATAATGCCTCTCGTTATCATGATATGATATCGTCATCGTATTTATATTTGAAATTTTACACTGTACTCTGGGCTCTAAAGAGAGTGTGTATGTGTATAAAATGAAAGGCACAAGCGGGGCACACCATGTCATGGCATGGTTTGCTGTTTGATGTGATGGTGAATAGGAAACGAAGCGACACCATAACCATTACCAATGGGGGCTATGCTGAGGGAATGGTTAGTTCATGCTGACTCTCTTATGAGTAGGATGCCATGTAGGATGACGCCACTGGACCACATGGAAGTCGGAGGGAGGTCAGAGGAGCGAGGATCAAGACACAATTTTCAATTTGCAAGCATCTGTCATGAAGTCGTACGGAGCATTTTCAAGTCATACATTGTAACTTGACGGGGCATAAATATCCTCTCAGCTATCCCCCCGTTTATATGAACCCTTTACATGTTTCCCAGCTCTTTACGTCCTCTCTCTCTCTCCCCACTAAGTCAACTACGTACGCTTACGTAAACCTTGTAAGTAGCCCTTGTCTTTGTTATCCTTCCCTACTCGCTTAACACTCCACTCATCTCTCTCAAATACTCTATAGCTTCCTCTCCTTTCACCATTTTGTGTCTTTTTTTGTACAGCATTAGCCCCAGCTCATGTCATATAAAATACATATACCTACCTCATGTATTTATTTCATACTCAAAAAAAGTCTCTTGTGTCTTATTTCTACACTTGTAGTGAATTGGTCTACTGGGAGTTGCGGGTATTGTTTTGTTCCTTTTGAAATATTTAATAAAAATATCATTCTATGAGGCACAAATAAACATGACAATGGTTTGATTGAATTCTGTACAAGAGAAAGCAAATTATTCTGAATAAATTCGTCACTATTTGAAAATCTCGGACAATTTCAATAATAAAGGAAACCTGTCTTATTTACTGAATGTTTTTTGTTTTATGTTTTGCTAGCAAAAACAATAATTAATACAAAAAAAATAATACTGCTGATTTTGGACTTTCTAGTAAAAGAAGAACGACGCCATAATATCTTCAATGGTGTTACAATGAGAAACAAAAATGTTAAGCATGCATTTGAGAGACAAGTATATATCTGTAATGATACAATACTCAATGTCAACATTGACTGGAGAGTATTTCTACCTCTTTTATTTTTGGTATGGACATGTTCAATTGAACTTATTATTGATTGGACAAGACGGGGCAGTTGTAATAAAGCAGTAACAAAAATGGGTGTCTCTTAGGCAAGGAAGAGGGAGAAGGGAACAAACAACAGCAACATTTCAACGATCCGACTCACAAATGGTGTGAGTTGAACGAGTGTCTGATTTTTTCCTTTTCACATGTAGCTAGGTCAGCATTCTCCGGCGCCAGAATTGTACAGATCTACATTTACAGTGGCTTTCTGACTCTTTTTCTCCTTACTAGACCCACGACGACATGAGTAGGAGAGAGAACCAAAGCAAAAAAAATATACGTAGCCACTGACTGAAATAAGTGTGGATCTTTTCTCAATTCTTTGGCTATAGCAGAAGAAGAAGAAAATGAGGAAGAATTCTCTGTAGCTGTGAGAACATATGACAACAGTTTATACACACACACACATATGTACTTATGTACATATAAATGCTATGTACACAGGAGAAAACACAAACAGAGAGATATAACCACTTTCTTCCATGTCCTCTAGTATTCTGTCCGCCCATGAAAACACGCGTGGGGATCTTGACTACATTGGAAAGAGATACATGGAGAGAGAGAGAGAGCATTTTTATATATCTGTAAATGTACATGCATGTTTGACGATGTGATGGTGAGTCGGCTTTCATTGCTATGGGACAAGATACCAAGTGGAATCAGAGGTTTTTGGAGTAGGAGCAAACATCTATAAAATGATGCTCTCTCTCTCTCTCCATTCACTACATGTACAGATAGTATACACCCCAGCACAATAAACAGGGAGAAAGGGAACTGAGGATGAGACAGAGACTGACTATCCAAAGACTTTCTCTCTTTCTCTACACAGAGCGAGAGAGAGAGAGACGGGCATGGTAAGATATGCGGCTAAACTACTTTGTACTGCATGTCTTCATTTAAGTCAAGCTCAAACGGCTTTCTTACGAAATTAAGTAGAAAAGTAGTCCCTCCAACTTTCAGTCACATTTAAATGGCTTTTATCCCCTTTTTTCCTTCATTCCCCCTCTCCTCTCTCTCTGTACTTTGTAAAGATGCTGGACTTGAAAAAAATACTGTCTCAAGGAATATAGAACATTAGAAAGAGTTAAAACTAAATCGGCAGTAACTCATTTCCTTCACATGGACTCGTACACGTCCCAACACATGAACATGCTCTATGCTAATTGTTTATGGCTAATGTGATCATGTCTACAATTTTTTGGGGCACCATTTTCCTTGGGGATTTTTTTCTCCAGTAACAATTTAATTTGGGTCAAGGCATGAGGAAGAAAAAAGTGTTGACAATTGTTTAAAAAGATGATGATCATTTGACTTTTCAGTTTGAGTGAAAAGTCAAGCACAAGGGGTCACTTGGGAATACACCGAGTTTAAGCTTTTGTGTGTACTGAAACTGACTGGGATAGGGATGTACAGTACAAGTTTTACTTGTGGGGTCGTGGAGCATATACTCTTGAACCACTCACCACTCACCAAATCCTCTTTCACGCCCAATTAACATTACGAGGGGGTTCCTTTTACTGCCTTTCACTCTCCTTTCTCCAACGTACATTCATCCCTTTCCCCATTTTAGTAGACTTTCCACACAAAAAAATAAAACTATACGCTCCCCCACACCATGTCAAATACTCTTTTTCTTTGTTTTTTATGTCAATGACATAATTTTAACTGTGCTATTAATTAATATATATAAGTTTGTGGTATTGTATCACTACAGATATCATGTGTTAAATATAAAATAATTTATATAAAACATAAAGGGACAAACCTTATCTGCTTGGCGAAGGCAATCAATTCGTCTCATTTTGCCTTTTTGATCAGGATTTGAGAGGACACACATTGCAGGTTTCTTTCCTGTAATGGAGAGAACAAAGTCTTCCCGGCACTCTTGTGTGATGTCTTTACGAAGTTTTCCCAAAAGACGGGACGCCCACTTCTGCTTCACTTCCACCTTTTCGCTCTGTACAAAACAAAAGAAAATTTTTGGAAGGTAAATTATGAGAGAGGGGAGAAATTAAAGACACCATAAAATTATTTTTTGAATGAAACCAAAAACTCAAATGAAATTAATAATGAATGGAGTTCACCCCCAAATGACAAAGACTGATCAAAATGTATAGACAATATATAGCCTATATGCCTAATTCATGAATGAAAAGTGTGTGCGTATCAGTATAAGTATAAGCAGTGTATGTACAAATTGAAGAATCAAGTGGATTGAAGGGAACGACGATCCCCCTCTTTCCTTCTTCCTTTGAAAATGTAGATAATGAGAATGATCTATCTACATAACCCTATGACTCTCTCTTCTCTATTCAGTCTATGAAGATTCAAAGATAAAAACTTACTACATAATTTATACATATCACAGTCAAAAGATCAAATTTTTTTGTGAACATGATTAATCCTTTTTTTTAAAAAAAAAAATGTGCTAATAGTTTTGACTTTTCATTTTTTCTTAAACGGAAAAATTAATATTTATTTAATGGAGTTGACACATGACAATTTTAAAAATGTCCACACTTTTGTAAAAATTGTAAACTGGTTCTTAATTCACAAGTAAATAGTTTAGAGAAATTTTAGGTATGATTTGACTAAGAAATCTGGTGTTGAAGAAGAGAGAAAATTTTTTTCGTGGTGAAAGTGAAGATCCTTTAGTTTGGCCATGACTTATAATCAGAAGAGACTATACTGGGAATAGGGGTTGGGACACCTCTATGGCTTTTAAATCCTTTAATATTGCATTTTAATTACACGCCAAAGTGCAGTGCAACAAAACGGGTTCAGAATTTTCAATGCTAATAGAGCACGATATAGATATAGGCTTCTCTTCTTTAGTCTCCAACTTTATTGATGAGACATGGGACCCCCTCTTTTCTTCAAAAGTGAGGGGCTGAGAAACTTAACCTCAACTTTCTATTTCTTTTATGAAAAACTCACTCTCTTCTCTTTTACGCTTTTTCGTCCTCTCGTCCTTTTTCGTCCCACTTATAAAAACCCCGTCAAGACAACGCTTCTCTCTCTCCAATTGCGTCTTGTTGAAACCATCTTCATACTCCATACAAAATCTTACTATTATCTCTATCTCTTCTTTTTAAAAAAGAGTACAGGGAGTCTACATATACAGAGAGAGAGGAAGAGGAAGGGGCAAATATGAATGTGGATGTAGATATTTCCCTTATGTACACACAATGTGTTTATAATATCCTATACTGTCCTCGACCAATATCATTTGAGAGAGAGAGAAGAGCAGGTTGAGGAAACTCTCGAACACATCAACTGAATAAAGCATTCATGAACCGAGATGGGCGTACGCCTGCTAATGCTGCTCATGACAGGTCATTTTTTAAAATATTCCCACAATTACAGGGATCCCATTCCTCCCCCCCCCCTCTCTCTCTCTCTTTACATAGCCACCAATATTATACACACATATCCCCATGATATCAAACCACATCTATATTGTCCTCTTTAACCAACTTTCCCTTCTCAATTTGTACTTTCATCCTCATCCTCACTTTTTACCTTTCTCCCCTCTTGACTTCATCAGCTCTACAGTTTGTGTGTTAAAGCCAATAGCTAAACTATGTCAACTCGGAATACTGAAAATAGAGATAAGTTGGTCAACTAGAGATTAGGTAAAGAGGAAAAATAATTAAAATGTTGGGGATATAAATAAGGACAAAATAGTAATAGAATTAAAGGGATAAAATATATTTGGAAATGGAGAGAGAGAGAGAATAATTAAATGAGACAAGAAGAATAGAAAGCAATAAAGAGGATGAGTGTTGGTATTCCATTTTAGAATTATGGTGAAAATGACCAGAAAAGGAGGAATAGAGAAGAAAACTATTCATGAGCTGGCATGGAGGAGTACATGTGCCATTGGGGTTGTTTGTCAAGTTTGGACAGAGAACATGGACCACAATTTGAACATTCCAAAGTCATCAATTGAACTACTATAATTCTAAAATAGAAAACGATAAAAGTAAAAACGATGTTGAGTTGACGGATATGTACTCTCCCCCCAGCCCCACCACCACTAAAAAACCCTACGACTACCTTTGTGACTCGGAATGGTGTTTGAGAACAGGTACAAGTTTATGGCTGAGAGGAAGAAGAAGAAGAGACTTAACAAGTAAAAACAGCCATGAAGTGGTTGGTGGTGGTAGTTGAGGGATCATTGAGAGGAGGAAAATGGAAATCGGCCATCCGATGGTCACGAATAGGGCGTGTCAATGGTCCGATTCTCGAGCAATTGGTGCTGATTAAGGTAGTGAGTTGTGGTGATTTACCGACTCCACAAATTCGCTACTCGTCAGCTACATTACCTCTCTCTCGGGTACGTCCATTCAACCTTAGATTGTCTCTCTTCTACTTTCATCCCTCTCTCTCTTTAACGTTATAATATACTCCCCTAACACACTCTCTCTCTTTCTAACTCCCTTCCTATTCCATCTCAATTCTCCACTTTCTCTCTCTCTCTCTATGTGTCCCTGGAAATCTCATCTTCCACTCGTTTCAAATTTCCAACCACTTCTCACACTTTCAATCCCGGCGCTCTAGCAAATAGCCATCCAAAGCCAGGCGATTGGACCTCAATTGAACGGTCAAGGTGGCCAATAAAATTTACAATGTCTAATATACATTATACTTATAGTACTAAATAGTCTGTCCTCTCTCTCTCTCTCTCTCCATGTGTCTTTCTCTACATTGACCATGACAATGTCAATGAGAGAGAGAGAGCATTAAGGGCTAAATAGATTGTCAATTCTGAATTGAAAAAAATTTACAAGGCGGTAGCAACAAAAAATAGTGGGGCGAAAAAAAAAATCCTAATTTTCTATTCCCTCTCCTTGTTCAATGGGCAACTCTTTGACTTTTACGGTGAGACTTTTTGGTTTATGCGAGGTAATTCCAACCCCTCATTCCCTCTCTCTCTCTCTCTCTCTTTCGTCCTCATATTTGTCGCTCTTTGATTCTACATTGTAGAGTTCATGAGCGGAAAAGTAAGAGAGAGAGAGAGTTAGCTTCTTCTTCAAGTTGTGGACTATACGAAAAATAAAATGGATGTACATGTATATATATATATATGGGGAATATTATAGAGTGCTAATTTTGAAAGCCACATGAAATGTGAAAACATAAATGACTCTGTAGTAGTATTTGTACTGTCGTGTAATGTGCCTAGCATTTACTCAGCCGTACAACTATAGTTGTAAGTTTCATGTGTATTACTAATACTATACAAAACCACCATCACCACTGTCATTGCCACGGACTTGATAATGTTTTTTGTCTTATGCAAAACTCACACACAAGTCTCAAGTGCAGCGGTGCAGGACATATAACGAGGAAATAATTATTACTCTACTGTGATATGAAATGTGGTAAGCAGTTGGAGACGGAAGTCCATGCAAGTAAATCGCGTGGCGCGGGCCTTATACACACAGCCCAGTAACATATAACACACTCACATCTCCACCAACTTAATGTGCACATTTCCTTTATAATATTCTAACATTTTCTATAAGACACAGAACAAGAGTAGATTTAATGCAATAGATGAAAATCCTCTCTCTCTCTCTCTTCATCTTTCCCTGTTATTCGCTAAGGTCTTCAGCCCTTCTCGTCTTGTCTATGGAAGCGTTCAAATGTACAAGAATTTTCTGATATAACTTTTGCAAACATTCACATCAATGCTTTAGTTTTAACATGAGAGAGAGGAGGAGGGTGGCTATAGAATGTTATGCTTATGTTCATCGTTCGAATTACATTGTATAGGTTACCCCTTCATTTTCAAGAATTCCTCCTATGATCATCATGATGACTATAATTAAGCTGTCCTCTCTCTCTCCATTTCCAAAACCTCCAATGTATTCCCCTTTTATTTCATTTGGTGTCTACAACTAAATAATCTAGAATTATTATATTGCTAATCTTCAAAAAAAGGTAAATCTTTAGCCCCTTCCAATCCAACATAATTATTTACACAAAATTTTTAAGAGTGTGAGAATTGTAGGAATAAGGAAACTGAACATTTAAAAAACATTTAACCTCGTCAATCTTTTTCTCATTAAATTCCTTAGTTATTTTTATTGTAGTCAAGTATTTAATTGTGTAACAAAGTAGAGAGACTCAACCTTGTTATTTTGTACTTTGTAACAGTTTAGTGTTTCTATGGGTGAAAGGTTTTTTGATTTTGGGGATGATGGGGGCCTAAAGAGAAAGTACAGAAAAATACATGTACCATGTTATGTAAGGTACAATTCCGCGTGTAATATTCTCTCACTGTGTGCACTGTACTGTGTGTATGTATAGGGAGCTTTTAAGAATGAATATAGTGTAAGTGTATTATAAATCGTGGTGTCAAGATTGGAATCAAAGATAAAACTTAGTCTTTTCCGGAAGTTATAGTTAGAAAACAGAGAGAAGAATGCAATAAGTCGATAATAAGTCGACCGAATCGTCTCCTCTAAGAGATCATAAATAGGAACAGGACGAGTCCTTGTGAACATTCCGTACGACTGTCCCGGAGTAAACAAGTCACACGCACTACTTTGTCCTTATAGCCCTCTACTTTTACACTGTAAAACATCCAAATTGCATCCATTTAGCGGGGATGTGTCCTCCAAGTGGTACACATTAACCATATACTCTACCTACCCTCCCCTCCCTCCCTTTCACCCATTCAAGCTCAACTACAAATCTTTCTCCCAAAGTCATATAAAGTGAAAGGTGGAAAGTGGAGGGGGTGATTTCTATGGAGTGGACTGGAGGACCCATACTTAAATACTGAAATGATAAACTGGAACATTATTTTAATACAAATAAATGTTCAAAATTTTAAACTTTGATTTATTCCCTCATATTTATATCTCTCCATATTTAAATTCCCTATTAGGTTGAACACCAATAATATTATTATTGTATTTAGAAAAAATGTTATACTACAAAAAAAAAATTCAAAATGGGACTTACGACTACAGTAATAAATATTTAATTGACAATAATAAATAAAAATTGCTAATAAATATTACATGCCACAACTTTGAGCAAGTTTTAATATAATGAGATTTTTTTTGACTGTATTTACATTTAAGGAGACTGGTGAAATGGCATCAATATATTTTATTAATACTTGAATGCTTTTGCATGAAAATGAAAATAAAATCATTGACAAGGAATGGTGAGGATTGGGGGCCAAAACGATACATCTTGTACCATCAACCATGAGGAAGATGAACAAAATATGTACAGGTATATTACATTCAACATGGTATAAAAATACCCATTGAAAAAATATTTGAATTTCTCAGTTTCTCTTTTCTAGAAAAAATAATAGTTTTGAAACCCCTTCTGCATTACTACCCCCTATATGATTTTCTCCAACAAGACAACTTGAGAAATGCCATTTACGTAATGTAGAATGATGTATAGTATCTGTACATACACAGAGACAAGATGAAAGTATTTCTCTATACTTTAACACACACTAAGCATTTCCTTCCTGATTTTTTGGGACTAAACTTGACGTCAGTTATGAGCTACAACAAGAAGAAAACTCACGTCCTGTCATATGTACATCCAATGAAACAGGAGGTGGAGTAAAGAAAACCCCAGTCTATTATGTACAGAGAGAGAGAGAGAGAGAGGGAGAGAGAAAATAGTGAAGCGATGGGTTTTCCTGCTATCTTGCAAACGCTAAATGCCATCATAGCTCTTATCTAAGGCTGTTATGTTATTGGAAAAGTAATATGCTGTTAATTCTCATACACATCTATGATTCGGCTCTCTCTTGTCATCTCGCTTACTTGGATCGTTTGTTGTAAAAAGGAAAACCAGGGAAAGTTTCTTCTCCGTTCTCCGTACCCATGCCATGGGACAGGGTACGTAGGACGTTAACGAAATAACCATTCCACTCCCTTGCTCTTCTTCCTATACACCTCGTACCTCTCTCTCTCTCTCTTGTATTTTACAAAACAACCACTAAATGCTATCCACATCTACCACATCTTTTACTTAAACCCATCCATGGATATTCCATATCCATCTTATTTCTCATTCACACATAGATTCCTTCCTAACTTCACCAATTGTCTCTCTCTCTCTATCTAATTCCTCCACCTCATATCTTTCACACTTGTCCTAGTGCCAACTTGTGCCTCTTCCCCCCTTCTCTTTTTCCCCAAAACACACATGCGAGCATAATGATACACATAAACACATACACAATCCATCCAAATGCAGATAAGTGACAAAGTTGCATGAAAGAATCAACCAAAAAAAAAAGATCCACCCATAACGGTAACGGGAAATAAATATGATGGGGAACAACAGTAGCTTCATATTTTGAGGTAGGTAGTCTACACACTAGTAGTTAACAATAGAGAGAGAGGGACTAGTACTAGACTATTTTCTATTTCGTAAATGACATCATGTGTAATATTTACTCTCATCCTCCTCCTCTCCTCTTGCATTCTACTCTCTGTCCTTGCCAATACATTTACACTAAATCACTGTTAAAAATGAGAGGGAGAAAACAAAGTGTGGAGACTCTATCAGATCCTCATCCTCATCATTCACAATTGTTTTCAATTAGTATTATTTTGCCCTGAATTTCAGTTCACATGAGTGCAAATCCATTGTTTTTCCTATTCATAAATGCGAACCACCACCACAGAGAGAGAGAGGAAACCACATCTCAAATTCTGGGCCTATTCAAACGTCTATCCTTTCCTATAGTCTACGTTGATTCTCTTTGATTGTTCGCAGGCGTATCAGAATTGTACATTTCGATTGGCTCTATACATTTTCAAAATTAATCCAAACATGCCTACGCCTATAACAAGAGAGAGAGAGACTTTTTTTAGTCAATTTAAATTCAATTAAAATATTCCCAATCCCGCACACGTTGAATTTACTTTTTATCTCTCATTTTTTTAAAACAAACATAAAGAAAATTACAACTCACTTCCTACATGGAAAATTATAATGTGGATGGGAAAAAATCAATTGTTTCTAATTCAGAAAAAAGGTGAGATTCATGCCAAACACATTAAACAAGTCCCACTTGATTCTTCAGCCTGGTTTTCCCCTTTCTCTCAATCTTTTGTTAGTACAAATTTTTTTTCGTAATTTATCCTATCTTGTATCAATACACAGATCAAAGTACATGCCTCTTCTACAGATATCTACATCACGCGTCTTTTTTGCATGTGTACAAAATGTGAGACATTTTTGTGATGATGTCTTTGGGAACATTGGAACGTGCTTGTTTTACAGAAAAAGAGAAGAATTTTTTGGAAAATATAGTATAGCGGTTATGTACATTTCAATGGGGATTGTTACTCCAATAAAAGATGAGTGGATGTAGGTATATGCATGAAAATTAGAAAATGAGTGATCGATTTAGAGTCAAAACTACGTCGTCCCCATAAACTGTACGCATATACGGACCCATGGATTTCTTCGACTCGTAACAATAACAATTGTCTCTCTTCATAGAAAGACTCCCTTATTCCTCAATAACCATGATAAATATTCCTGTGAATTTCTCACCATTTCTTTTGTCATATATACACTTGTATGTACGCAGAGAAATTATGATAAAATAAAGGAAAAAAACAAGAGCTCAACGTTCAAATAAAATTTGTACGTTTTTACAAGCCATCCCATTTTTTTAATGTTTTAAAGACAGAGAGAGTCCCCCAAAAAAGTCTTTAAATGGAGACAAAACATTTAGCTTAATAATCTCGTCTATTTTAGAAAATTGTGTTGAAAATGATAGTTTTTATTATATTGATCCGCGAAAATGATTCAAAGATCAAATATTGAGAAAGATAAACTAAAAAACTAGCTTGAGCTTTTGAGCAGGTACTCAAGTGTCGTACTTGAACTCAAGAGGCACTCAAACAACTTGTTCACTGTCGACTTGAGTTTTTTTATAATACATCCGGAGAGTAAACTTTAAAAAAAAAAGATTTTTTTTTGTACAGATCGGATATACAGATTAATTTATATGGTCACGCTATAAATATAATGTATAATTTTAATTTTACTAAAAACTTAAACATTATTAAAACTCATCATCAAGGATAGGACCATTACAACAGAGAGGGAGGGAACATTGTGAATCCAGTTTTTTAATATATGAACTGTACTTTTGAATAAATATTTGTTCATATCAGTACACTATACATTTAGTATGGGGAGGTATAATAAAATCATGAAGGGTTACACAGAGAGAGAATTTTTTTTTGCATTGCTCCAATGACCTCAGACTATGAGACGGTGGCTATCTGTCAATCTACCAGCTGGACTTAAAAATAGATAGCCATCTCCTTGTTTATGAAACTCAACCAATATTTTCACGCCAACTTAGATTTTTATCTCTCAACAGAATAAAAAATGTTTTCTAACTTACTTGTGTCTGTACACAATTATTATTCAATGTACTTGGTTCATCTTTACAGAGATACAATTTCTACTTTTATCTACAGATACACTTGAGTATGATACATTGTCAGTACAGATACACTTTTTATTATTTTTCTTTTTAGATATCTATCCTGGCAAACATTAAATTTAGTTCATGGCAAATACTTTTTTTCTATTTGTATTGAAACTTATTTTTTTTTGTGTGCCATTTCTTAACCAAAGAAAATTGTCACACACACACTCACTATTTTTTTGTGTTTGTTATTGATGATAAACCATACAATTTGACTGGTAATAGTTTACTTGAGACTGAGAAAAAAAAAGATTTCAAAATTTTTCGTTCATACTCGTGACTGGCAAGAGTAAATAAAAGTGTTTTCCGTATTGAATGTTTATACAATATTTTTGTCATTGTGAACTAACTTTCAAGAATTTTTTAACCATTTTTTTAATCAATAAATTTTCTCTACAATTTCCTCTATTTAATTTTATTAAATTTTGTATTATTTAATACAACAAACCTACCAAATTGTCATTTTTTTGTCTGAAATCTCAACTAGCCTCGACAATGCTAATAATAAATTGAATAATAAATAATTGTGAAATAAATTTGCAAATGGTGATATGAATATAAATAAAAAAATAGAAAGTCATTAAAAAAGACAATGTTATTTTGACTTTTAATTGTAATTATTTACCTGAAGTTCCTCCTTACATCTCCTTTCCTCTTCCAGTGACATTCTCTTCTCATGTTTCTTGAAGTACTTGCGTTTTGCCGCTTGTAGATTGAACCAGGTGTACGAGAAAGACTTCACGTATGGTAACAATGCTTCAATAAATGGATGGAATTCATCCTAGAAAAAGTAAAAACAAAAAACATTTTTAAGAAATTTAAATAACAACTCCCCATCATTCATCATTAAAAATATGACTAATCGAGAACAGTCACTTCAGAGTCAAAAACTTCTCCGAACTATCAATTTTTGAATCAATTCGACAACAGACAATTCTCATAAAATACTGGACTACATGTTACCCCTCTGTGTCTATAAAAACATTTTTTGCAAAAAGGAGGAGGGAGCAGGGAGTGTAATTAGCAAATATGTACATACTTGTTGAATCTTGTACAAGAAAAAAAGTTTTTTTTATACACACACACTAATATAATTGTATACTGTGGTCCCTTGTCAGACAATCAAGAAACTTTACAATATACTTTAACTTATTAATTGTGGTTCAACGAGTCATAAAATTGTCAGATTAGATACTATAAAATACTGAGAAACAAAAAGGAGAAGAGATCCGAAAGCTTCTAAATACGAGTACTCGTACATTATTTTATTTTTCTACTCACAAATTCAGGTCAGGCAGGTGGCCCATGAAGCCACCGATCGAAACACAAAACAAAAGAGAGAGAGAGACAGCAACACACAACTTATGAAAAGATTATTAACTTTTGCCAATTCGCGGTAGCCATCTCAAACTCTCCACTCTCAAGATAATATTTTGTGAGTCTGGTCAGCAATTAAAAAATATGATTGGCCCCATAACAAAAATTCCAACATTGAAAAAAAAAATGTAACAAGACCTGTCCACATTTTTGACAGAGAACCAAATTAATAATATCCTGTTATAAATTTATCAGAGTCTTATAAATTTATCCTCAAACCAAAAACTTCACTTCAATAACTTTTGTCTAAATTAAGTGTACAGAGGGGTGGAGGGGGGTTTGAAAGCCATAATTAGGAATTAGGATTAACTTTTGAGAAAACTATTTTCTCAAATCATTTTTTTTTATTTACCTCCAGTTCATGCTACAACTAATTAAACATGAAGAGGTAACTGGTAACTGTATTTAACTTTTTTAAGTTTCACGTTCTTGGCAATTTTCACAAGAAGAAGAAGAACAAAAAAAAAAGAAAACAAGATTTATCTTTTATCATCATAATCATATGATTGTTCAATTATTGAACATATGCTCTATTTTTTTCATCCATAATTTTTCTATTCATATCAAAAAATAAATTTTGTGCATCCCTTTTAAAATAATCTAGTGGTCTGTACAAATACTCTATACTCTATACAAATATTTGTACTATGAAAAAGGAAAAGAGAGAAAATTTATACAGATTCAACATTTATTGTTCAAGGGTCATACAAATAGAATAGACATTTAAGTAGGAAAAAAAGATGGCAAAAAGAATTATTGTAGCTAATAGCAATCTTCAAATAAAGGGATGAAAATGGGGGGACTAGAAAGAATAGAATAGATGTTTTCTAGAGTGATGGAGAAGGAACAGCCCCTATGACCTTTACAAGTTTTAAATCCACCATACAAGACATGTTAATAACCCATGTGAAATAACTATAAAATTTCGAATTGCCCTTGGATACATAAAAAAAGTGACTGGAGTAAAATTATGAGTATGGTTGCATCTTACAACGCACCTCAGCTGCTCTCTTTTTTTTACTCTCTCTCTCTCTCTCTTTTCTTCTCCTTCGTCTTCCAGCATTCTCATGACTTTCGTTAAGACGGTCATATACAACAACTCCATAGCTACAAGAGCAGTGTAAAAAGAGAAACAGAATAGAAGGAGAAAATGTAACCTTAACAGATTACAAGATAGTAAAGGAGTCTCCATAATATAGACGAAAGAAAAAGAAGAAGAAAAAAAAGGAAAAGAAAGAAACAAGAAGCACGGAAGACTCAACGCTAAATCTAAAGGCTCCTCCACTTTATACACATGTGAATTCTGTATTGTACATGTATACATTTTTATACATGTAGACACACATGAAAAACAAACAGGAAGCAATCTGAAGAAAATTCATCGTCTTTTAGAAAGTAGTCTTCGTAGATAGATCAAGAGGGAGGAACTGACGGTATTTTACCCATTGCCATTCCCATACGTTCTCTCCACCACAGAACTCATTTCCCATTACTCACAAACCGTACACAAAACATGCACAAGAGAGAGAGTCTCACGATGTGGGATCTGCAATATCAACATAGAAGCCTTGTGCAGATTTTCACAGAGACTAACAAACTATCTACAAGTCAAAAACTAAATTTAGCCCATATTCCTAGCCACTAGTACACCATACAGATAACCCTCCCTTTCCGTCTATACTTTTAGCATGCCATTCCTGCTCTACACGTTTATGTCTTAAATTAGCTAATGCAAGTCTCCTCCTCGTCAGCTACATTCAATCAAACATGAATGAAAGACACTTGAAATTACGACATTTTTTTCTTCTTATTCTCTATCCCATCTCTATCCCTTACTTTTTGAATTTACACTCAGACGCTACAATAGACCAACTGCACCTGTACCTCCTAAATTAAATAAATTATTTTCATCTCTAAATTATGTACACATCAAATTTTAAGAATTATTGTTCAACCTCTCTCTCTCTTCTGTGTACACTTTTATGAATATCAAGTCTTTTTATATTTTAGGTTCAATTTTTTAATAGTAAAAATATTCTTCTTTATTTAATGAAGGATTAAACTGACCTCCGTAAAATATAAATTAAAAGATAAATCTCTTGTAGAAAAATATAAATATTTAACCTTAACATTTTGAACGACTTTTAGTTTTTTATTAAATGTTTAACATGTGCTCTAATTGCTCTTGATGTGAGTGTTAACAATTTCATAACGATAATGGGAGGGATGATAGTCAATGGCGTTGAGAAAATTGTGACTGCCAAAAATCCATGTTCCCGCTAAATTCTATTTTATATCTCTCCCTTCAGTATCATTTTATAACCGGCTTTTTTGTCTTTGTTGACTTTTTTTAGTACTAAATTATTTACAATTATTTAATATTAACTTTATATTAAAAGATAATAATTTATTCCAAAATTTATACATTAATTCAAAAAATGTATTGAGAATTTAAAAAATGACGTACCATATTCAAAGCGTGTACAAAATTGAGAGAACAACACTGCGCAATAATAGTAACTGCTCCTAAGAGCACACAAAGTTTTTATTTCCAAAAAAACAACAACAACAAACAACAAGTCCACTTGATCTGCTGTCCTCGTCAATGACAATGACACATCAATGAAGGAACTGTCATGGGTATGTTCAAATTGTACATTTATTATTGCTATTAGAACAAATGACGGTCGATGAATTTTGTGTACAATGTATTTTCACAATAAATTTAGTTTATTTCTTTAATTTCTTGATTCAGTTTTTTTGAAAAAAGATAAGAGCACAAAACTGGACCGCCACAAATTTTAAAAAATTGTTATCTGTAATTTTTTCCCCAATACATTAAGATTTTTTTGTAATAAATGACAGTCACAAATAACTGTGGTCGAGAAGGAAATCAACAAGAGAGAGGCAGACGACCAACTAATAGAATCATGTGTTGGAGAGAGAGATTGATATGATCACACAGGGAGTCAAAAGGAATGATTTTGAATGGGGGTAAGTTTCTTCTATTTACTATTCTCCTTTTCTATCGACGCTTTATTTGTACAGTGAGGAACGTTTCCCTCTATTCACCCACGAGCCGGCTTTCAAACTGGAGCTTAATGCCTCTTCCCTTTGAAAAAAAAGGTGGGTAAACGGAGAGAGAGTGAGTGTGTGAGTCTGTTTGTGTCTACGTAGAAAATGTGATGATGAGGAGTCAAAGGAAAACAATGAGATGACGATGAGGACACACACACACACAAAAAAGAGGGGGGGGGGATGAAGAACAACGAGGGCGACTTATATATTTTCCTGACTCTCCTCCTCTTGAAGATGATGACTCTGATGATGAATCAGTGAGGGACAGTAAAAGTAGTAAAGTGTGAAGAATGTCATGTAAAGACTTGTGAGAATGTGGATGGGACACTCGTACAGTTGGAGATTGGAGGTAGTCTCTGCGGAGAAATAGTTAAAAGATGTGTTCTCCAAGAGTACATATGGGGCTATGTGTACTGAAGGAGGGTTGACTGGCCAAGTTGTATTCGTGATGATGGTAAAGAGGAAGAAGAAAAGAAGAGGAGCAAGCCAGTGATGAGGTCCTCGTTGAACAAGTGAACTGAGTAGCTCGGGTAAAATATTCGGGAGTCGTGGTGTGTCGTGTGTACTGAGACGAAATCAGGAGGCAACTCCAGAGGTTCGGACTTTATCATATGAGCTCTTCCTTTCCATCTGGGTACCACTTTAGTGTTACATACTGTAGTAGTACACACACTGTATCTGCGATCCCTACTCCGTGGATTGTAGACAACCAAGATGTATACAAAAGTAGTGTAAAGATATGAGTGTGAACACTACACACACTCATCTGTCCCTGTATTCATCTCAACTGTGTCTTGTTGTTGTACTACAGAATCTTTTGCCTTTGGTTTCTCCTTGTAACAAGTCGCGTCTTGTATGTCCTCAAGTTTTACGGACACATACAAAACTTCTTTCTTCTCCCCGTCTCTCTCTCTCTTATATGGAATCAAGACGTACAATGATGAGAGCGTGTGCCACTACCAGCTCAGCTTCCAATGACATGACAATACACTACATATTATACCCCCATGCATATAAAAACATCAAATACTCCACTTGTCTTGAGAAACTGAAATAGGACTGGAGTCGCGCAGTCGTACCCATTGTGCTCACTATATTTTCTCTCCCCCTCTCTCTCTCCATTCACATTCTTATTATTATCATTTAACAAAATTTAATCTTGCTATCATAACTAAATATAGTCATCTTTCTTCATCTCTCATAATTAGTACTCCACCTTTACCTCATCTCTTGATTCGCTACAATAAATTCTACTAAATGATGTAAAAGTGAACAAGAAGGAAGGAGTAATAGAGAGAGAGAGATAAAAAATGGCTTTAAATTTAGAAATAAAAATCTACAAGGGATGCTAAATTATTTTATAATATTCCGGATTAAATTTTGAGTTGGATAATATATAAAAAAAGAGTGCATATAAACTAAACACATAATCTTTCATCTCTCAAAAACTTCAATGTGAACCAAATACAGATAACTTGAGTGTTTTCCACCCCCACTGTGTCTACACAGAAGCTCTCTCTCTCTCTCTAGACGTAGACGTAAGCCAATAGTAAAGTAGGAGTGTGCATAACGATGCACTCTTACAAGATACAATTTTTGTTCAAAAGGTAGGAAAGAGGGATGCTCTCTGAATGAACAAGAACTAATGGTACAGCTCCCCATTTTTTGATTGATGAACTCTTATCCGTTACCATCATCAACTATAATCCTATAATATCTGTAATGTGAAGATAGCCACAGACCAAAGCAAGCATTAAATCTATTTCTGATGCTCAACTTCCTAAAAATTAGCCCTCAGTAAACCACAACCACTAAGAATTATATGACAACTTGGTGTATTTTTGTGATGCTATTTTTCCCAATTATTAACCCTCCTCCTCCACATTTCAACCACTTACACACACACAAGTCAGCGTCTTTCATCCCTCTCAAATTTTGGTACTAATGATACATGAAAGGAAAGCATGTGTTAACTTTTTAACAATTTTTTTTGAAGGTAAAAATTAATCTAAAATACGTATACTTTTTTTTTCTTTACATTATTAAACGTACAATTTGTCTGTAAAGTCAAAACTGCACCACTCTTGGTATTCAAGATCTTCTATTTTTTTCCAATGTTAACATTATTGCCGGTTCCGTGTTTGACTGTGCACAGCTAATAGTTTTCAAATGAAACTTCTCTCTCTCTCTCTTTTTGTGTAACATGGAAGTCTAGCAACAATTTGGCTTTCACAATCTGTGAGAGAAATCTTGAAGCTGAATTTCCTGTACTCTCCTCTGTCTACCTCTTCTCTGTTGATAAAATCATGTGCATCGCATTGAAACACTAGTCAGACAGAGGGTAAGAATGACTGAGGGTGAAGAAAAAGAATAATCCTTCTTGCTCATCTTCTCATAATTATTAGTTAAAATTTTGTACCATCTAAAATTCCTATGTTAACATTAGTCATTTTACCTGTAATAATAACAAATACTTTAATATCTTTATTACAAAAACCCGGGAAAATTATAAGGAACGAACTTGATCCCACATTTTAAAATCATTGCAATGTATGAATTTCAATTAACAAATAAAATTATAGTATTTTTTATTATTATGTACACAGTGAGCAGATTAAATATAATGACAATGCCAAATTTCCGTTGACCTGTAAAATATGCAGTTTTACTCCCACTAATTTGTACAAATTCCAGTCACTGCGTTTAGTCAAAACAAAGTCATTAGGATACGTAAAAGTAAGACAAATAACATGAGGGCAAAATATAAAATAAATTTTGATTGTAGGAACAGCAGAACACGGCAGAATAAATTCTTAATTTTAGACAAAATGTTGGGAAACAGTAAAATAGAGTTTATTAGCTATTAAAAACTCTTTTTGAACAATTATGATAATTTTGTGTCTACTTAAGAGAGGATTGAGATTGAAGAGGGCATAAAAAGATTTAATATAGAAATATATACAAGTACAAGAGAAATGAGTAGTTGACCTGTCTAGTAAGATTCTTGTTCACTCAAGATGTTGTGTGATTATAGTACAAACCAATTCATGGGATTTTCTGTACGGTCGACGAATGAGTGAATAATGTGTAAATAATTATTCCCCTGATTGCATTATTATTTGTGAACATCTTCGAGTGGAACGAAATAGCTTGCTTCAACTTACCCCCCACCATCCTCATTCTCATTACTTTGTGTCTGTGCTTCCACCAAAAATATTCCTCAGACAGAGAGACACAGACAGAGAGAGAGAGAGAACAGCTTCTCAACGTCCAACCAACAAAAGCTTGGACTTTTGAACATGTGAAGAGTGAAAATTCTTGTATTCTCATAAGTATTACTAAATTCTATACATTTTCTACAGTTTTTACTATTGAATTACCCGCATCTCTGACTATAGTCGAGAGTTCATTTATTATATATTTTAACCGTCTTAACATCATCATTATAATACTAATATGATAGGGTACTTGCTCTTCTTGTTTCACAACAAGATGGATGTAAGGATAGAGATGGGAAGAGGGGGAGGACTAAGAGGGGGAGGGGGTTGAAAATCCATGATCTCTTGTGTTTACACAGCGAGAAAATCTTTGCGGAGAGTTATGACGTCCATTCTTATCTATGGTTGTACAATGTACATATACAAAAATATAATTTACAAGCATTCATTTTTATCATTATTATCAGGTTCTCATACAGAGCTGTACAGGGTGAATTTTTCCAAAGTATATGGGAGTGAACGGGGACAATAATTTCCCCAACTTTGCCATGTTAAAAGA
>JAQIVZ010000609.1:0-57154 GCA_034700945.1 Arrhopalites spinosus | reverse complement strand
TTTTGTACCTTAAAACACAAAACAAAATATGAAAGTCCCTCCGTGGCCTGGTCCTCCCGTGGCCTACCACATATATATCCTCGGGTTTGGCATTGACTTTGGTTTCAGTTTCATTTGTAATTTAAAAAAAAAATATTTGGTTGGTTTGCTTTGGTAAGTTTTTTGGTTTGGAGCTGGACACTCTATGAAAATGTAAAAAACAAGTTTTTAAATAGCCATTTTTTAAGGCTGAATAAGGCATTTGGTAATTAATCTTCAAGCAGTCATGTCTGCCGTTTAGTTTAGCACTTCTTGATAGGCATACCCATTTTCAAAATATATTATAGACCCCTGCATCCCGCAGCTTTTTTTCTATTTCCATTTTCTTTAACTTGCAAAAAAAATTTGTTTCTTTTTTCAAACTTTATATTATGTAAAATAATATTTATGTACTCTGTACTCTCTCTAGTTTTTTTTAAATATATAATAAAAAGAATTTACATAGAAAATTAAACATTTATTTTTTTTACATACCGTATAATTTTACAAGATAAAATAATAAATGTGTCGGCATCTGCATTCACCAAGATCATTGATATGAAGTTGTTCTTTTTCTTTCCTTGTGTGTGTTCTTTCTGTGATGAGGACGGCATTTAATTTAAATTTATTAAAATGTAATCAAGTCAGTTAAAATCAAGGGAATGAAAGGATGATGAAGATTTATCAAGAAAAAAAAATTGTGAATTTAATTATATAATTATTTCAAATTAAATTCTTAACCTACATTAATAATATTTAAAAAAATATAACTAGGTACTACTACAACTTATTTTTTTACAATAAAACTAACAATAAAAATACAGGCCAGATTACAATGTGTTCAATGTTGGGAACAATTTTTTTTATAGAGTCAAATTAACGAATAAAAATTACTTTGATGAATCTAAGATGTAGTTCAAGATAATGGACGATGTGGTTAAACTTTTATTTTTTTTTGTTGGTCATTCAAACTACATTACACAACAGTAGCACTAGACTTTACAGAGAGAGAGAGCCATAACGAAGAAGTTGAGGGTAGACCAAAAAAAGTAAAGTGAATGAAAAGGAAAAAAGAGAATGATTGAGCCAAGGAAGGCTTCATTTCACCAAATGGTGTAATGCCTTAATACAGAAATTAATTTTGAAGGTTGCACATACAAGACGGGGCAAAATAATTAATGCTGAATTTTGGACAAAAAGAAGGTTTTTCATTCCCTGCAGGTGGTGGATGGTGGAGGAAGCGTAGCCAAAGGAATAGACTCTCTCTCTCAACATTGTATGTGTATCGTATATACATATATATATATATATATATATATGAATACACATGTAAAATAGTTGGCTCTGTGAATTTGAAGCTGACTGAGCATTGTAGTACTCATTTCGGATGTTTCTAGTAACCTGGGTCTCATCTCAGTGAGATAACCCGACGCCAATAAATCTGCCAAGGATGACATCCCCGTATATCATTCTTGAATTGAACCTTAAGGCACACCACCACCGTACACATCTACTCATCTGTACAATCCCATTATCTTCACCATTTTCTCTCTACCATCTCTGCATCTCATTTCATGTCATGTGTGTCATCTGCCCCCCTCCTCTCTCACTATCTTACATACGGGCATACACACACAACTACAGATATATCCAACTCAATGTTGCCCGACTTGTTTCTTCTCCAGTCTCTAGTTTCTAGTACCCTTATATATTCTATTGGACTATACACCTGTAGGTAGTCTACAATGAATTTACAATTATCCTTAATTCCTCCATCTCTCCTCCTCCCCTACCTCTGTTTTTGTAGAAATTGTACAGATATGTGAGGGCACTGTCCATTGGCAAATGGCTGTATATCAGTATCAATTGTATAAAAGAAACAAGAACGAGAATAAAAAAAACTAATAAGTGAAATGAGATAGAGGGAAAAAAGAGGGAGAAGGATATAATATCTTGTCCATGTAGCAGCTGATAAAAACAATAAAACATTCTCAAACGACATTTCAATCTCATTTTCAACAAGTTAAATGTGCTCCCCTAAATTGACAATAAGCCACTGCATGCAAAGACTCAACACCTCCATCTTTATTTAAGAATATTGCCAAGATTCTTCTTCTTTTTTCTTTCTTCTTTTGCTAACACAAAAATGTCGCCATTACAATTTCTCATTATCCTCCCTCTCCCCCAGAAAAAATAAAATAACCTGACTGATGTTGTCTTCTACAGATCAGATACAGAGAGTTTAAAAGAGAATTAATGAGTTTTAGAAGAGACAAGTAAAATAAAAAAAAATGGACGGGAGACAGGTTACATTGATAGAAATGGATATAAAATGAAATGAAAATGAGTGAAGAGGTAAGCTAGACTTTGTGTGTGTGTGTAGAAGTTAACAAATTGTGTTAATTTGATAAAATATATCCACCATTGTCTGCCACCATAGACCAATGACTGGATTTTTTTATCCTTTTTTTATTGCAATTTATTGACACTTTTAATATAGCGTCAGCTTACATGTAATCTAATGTGTGTGTACAAAATAACATACATGTTGATGTACATGACTATTTAAAATATCCAAGAGACAAAATAGTCAAAAGATAAAAAAAAAGATTGGAAAAGGTAAGAATATTATAGACCAGGCCAGCTAAAGAAAAAAAATTAAGAGATATTGAATAGTCAAGTATTTAAAGTTGGATTGGTTGTGCTAAGAGTAGCAAAAACATGAACATAAATCCATTTGATTTAAAGTTACATGGCGTTTAAATCTCGTTTAAATAATTAGTTGTCACCATACACGTACAATATATATAAATATATATACATATATTTTTTCTACGTGATTACCATCTGTTATAATGTTCCTCAATTGTTTTGAAAAAAATAGATAATTTTTATACCTATACAAGTTCAATCATTATGTTCATATCTGTACAATTACAGTGTGCATTTTTATACGTATCCTCGTTAGATATTCTGATCTCTCTCTCTCTGTTTGTGTGGACTTGTATTATGAAATAAAGTGGAGAATGAGGATCCTTCCTTTTCAAATTAAAACGTGTATATAATGTTTAATCGAATCATGAAATAAAAAAAACAATTTGGTGGCTTTAGCTCTTTTGGAGAAGGTTGATGCGTGGATGGATAGGTACAGATTTTATAAAAATGATCATGAAATGAACAACAAGTTGTTGTTGTTGTGCATTGTGTATTGACTATGTAGAGAGAGAGAGAGTACTAGAGGATGGTGGTAACATGTGAAATAATGACCATTACTATAGTTTAATAACGTGCAAAGGAGAATGTGAAATGCTTGAAAGTGGACAAAAGAGAGGAGCCGGGAGGAGTAGGGGAAAAAAACACCCTGAAAGGCAAATCAAGCAGTAAATCAGGTTTGCAAATAGAGTCGCCAATTAACAGCTACACTCTATCTCTCCATGTACTATCTGTAGAGAGAGAGATGAGGATGGAACAGGAACTGTTGTATCTCTACTTTATAGTCCGCTTCTGTTTAATACTCACAGAGTCAGAGTCAACATTGTTAATTCTTTTATATAAAGAGAGAGAGAGAGAGAGAAATGTGATAGTTGTTTCGTTTTGGTGTAGAGATACAGATGAATGTGTAATGAAGGAGAGGAATGTGTGTGTGTGGAATACATGGATTGAATCAAATCTTCATCTTATTAAGCTTTACCTAGTCTCCGTCATTACGTATGCGCTTAGTGTTTACTCTTTATCGTTTCGTTAGCAGTTTGAAAATTTTTCAAGCCGTGTTTTTTCCAAAGACTTGACTCTCTCCAAAGGAGAGAGAAAAATATATAATAAAAAAAACGGAAGCCCAAGAAAGGGAGAAGAAGGGTTTGAGAGAGAAAAAAGAAACAATTTGATATGAAAGAAACCGGAGGGGGTTGCTTCCTCTGACTAAATGAAAATAATCTAATGGGAGCATAGAGTCATTTGACCAAGTAAATAATTCTATAGAGATTGTTATTCTCTCAAGATAAGAAACACACACAGAAATGTGGACTCGGCCTTCTCTCTCTCTCTCCACTTCTTGTTCTTTTCACATCTGATAGCCCCGAGATCACGTCACATCTTAAATACATGTACATATCCATTCTAAGGGGCTACAATGCAACTGCATTGCATTGTAGAAGGGAGGGTGTTTTTTGTAATCTTGTCCTATTTTTTTCAAAATTTTAAAACATTTTTTATTTCTAGTTTCCGTATCTAATTTGTCCCCTCTTATACCTAAAATGTCAAGTCCCTACTGTTTGGACATTCACGACTAATTTATTTTAAATCTCCAGGTATAAGATTGACCTCGACAGGGTCAATTAATTAAGTCATTTGGAATTTGATTAAATACTTTTATTCTATAGTCAGTTCTACATAGGTAAATAGTTGGGCAAATTAAATTTAGTGATGATGTTTTTTACAATTAATGAAATGACCTCATTGACCTCTAGTATAATATTATTAATTACATATAATATCTGCATTACTTTGTGAGGTCATGTGAAACTTGGAATGGTAGGTCAGGAAGACGGATTAGTTGTAATTAGTCAAAAAAATAATTTTTTTACATGACCTAACCCAGGTAAGTCAGGTAAAAATAATGTGAGACACCCTCAGCCTGGATAAAACGTCTCAATTTGCCGACGAGAAGGTAAAGGTATTCAAGCTGATTTAAGCTTTGTAATAATTCTTTTCTTGATATGACTTTTATTCTCTCTTCAGCTCAATTTGAAATGTTGAGAGAGAGAGAAAAGTCTTCAAAATTCCACAATTGACCACGTTGGCCAATTGACTAATTGGCTACCTCATTCCACTAAAGCGTGATAATAACTTGCATAATTGAAAAACCAATCTAGTGAAAACTTATAAGGGAAAAACGTGAAAGAGTCGAGACACAAAAAAAGTCTCAATGATTTTTTCTTTAAATAAAAAATTTTCTAAAATATTCAAACTGGAAACAGAAACAACATGTGGACTGTGGACCCCTCTCTCTCTCTCTCTCTTTGTTTTTTTATACTAATACAAATTTGCCGGGTATAATAATTTATAAATTCAATTAATTATAAATTTCAATTCAAAACCCCGATGCCTAATTGTCAGTCAATGTAAATGAATCTGTGTAAGATCAACAACTTAATCACTTGTTCCTAATGATAAGAAAAATCATATGATGTCATAGTACACATGCACCAATATATATACATATGTGTACCTCTTTTTAAATTTTTTTAACTATTGTAAAATAATATATTCAATAGAGAGGAATAACATGCAAGTCAATTTCCAATGAATTCGATTAAAGCTTCTACGCTACAATTACGCTTATGTGATAGTACAAGAGAGGATGCATTTAATCTACCTACCAAATTTCTTGTGACGTATATACAATTTAATCATGATAAAAGCAATCTAGTCTTTGGAAGGGAATGAGGATTTATTGATAAATAGGATAAAATTTTCTCTTTGTGGCTATCCAACTCGTCTTGAGTTGAAGCTAGAGAGAGAGAGACTACTTTGTTTGAACGCCAGGCCTCTTATACACTTTTTATATGCTTAATCACATGAAAAATCTCTCCTCATTTATTTCTTATCACGTCGGCATCTTCTGCACTCCCTTTACAGACACAATAAGAGGGCCAAAGACGAAAACCAAGAGAGAGACTCGAGCAAGGGCCACCTTCCATCTTGCATCATCTTCAAACTCACAGATAGGAAAAAAAGCGGTACTTACACTCAACGACTTTCTCGTTCTTCTCCTTCTTCTTCACTTTAAGTTTTGTGTAGTAAAAAGCCATAACAGTAATGTACTTTTTTTAAATGTACTACAAAAAAATTAGTCATTAGACAATAATATAAAAATTGTTAAAATCCTTAAACAATTATTTTTAATTAAATTTTATATACAAATACAATTAATTATTTACATTAAAAAGAAATATCCTACAATTTAATTTTAACTGTTTTAAAATTAATTTCTCAGGATGTGAAAACTAAAAGACAAATGATACAAAATAAAAATTTATTTTCTTACAACTTGAACTAAAAACCACAGTACATATTGTACTGAAGACACTATTCCGGTTTGAGACTTGACATTGATAGAATAAATGTAGAAAAAGACAAGAAGAAGGGGACGGGACAGTGATGGAAATATCAGACGTCAGTATGGATGAGAAAAAATGGAGATCAGATCGTGTCTTGAACAAAAATGTTGCAATATAATAATTTGTAAAAACTCTTGATACAAAAGTGTGATGGACTTGAGAGTTTTGAGTTAATGCCAAAGAGAAGAATGAACTTGGATATGGATTCAGGTTGTTTTTGATTCTACAAAACTATCTGTACAGTCTCTCTCTCTCCTTACAAGAAGAGCATCATGACGTAACTAATATAACAAATGCAAATAAATCCATTGGGTGAATATAATGTGGGCACGATTCTCTCAAGACTCGATTCACATTTTTTCTCTTCATTTTATAAATATAATATCCTATACATATGTAATTCTTATTGTGTTTGTTGTGATGAAGAGAGAGAGAGAGAGAGAGATTGAAGCTGGAGAGCAATCATAATGAATCGCAGCTTCTTGGGTTTGTTCCATCCTTTTCTTGTGGTGGTGGTAGCCAATCTAATAAAGAGTACCCGGATATCATGAAACCCAATCAGCGGCATAGTCTCATTGAGCAACATGACTGGCCCATCATAATCGAACAACTTTACCAAGTCTCTGGTAATAATCTTTTCATCCTTTTTCCTATCCCATCCATCCCATTCTCCCATAGAATTATATCCTCTCCCGTTCTGATAAATTACCAGTGTAAGTCTCTCTCTCTCTCACACACAAAAACAGAGAGAGAGGTTCCTACAGATGAGTCAATCTTTCAGATCATTCTATTTCATTGTTTCCTCCACTACCTCATCCCACTCATCCACATATGTACATGCCATGTTATAGCTATAGCCACTTGCCTTTTTTTGACGAAACCTAATAGGTCTAAACGTTCAACCATTTTTACTAGAGATACATATTAGTATGTACATGTACATAAATGTTATTACAATATGAAGCCACACAGTTAAAATAAAACGGTTAGAGCGATGTTAGACAAGTATTTAGCTGCTGGTTAAAAAAATACGAGTATCTGTACACTGTAGAACAACAACAGTTTAATTTACTTTGGTAGGCTTCCTTGTCATAATTTTGGTTGGTATAATGAGTAAAGCCTAGATGTATGTATGTAAGGTGTATTATGTAAAAAAAATTTTTAGTGGGAGACAAAGAGAAAGGAACCAAGTTGAATTTGTTTATGTAGATTGTGGCTAAATAGGAAACGCACTGCTACTCAACCTATTTATTCCTCCATGCTGTGACATTAGGCAAGAAAATAAAAACTGTCAAAAGAAGGTGTACAATTTGCTCGCTAAATGACATGCATAATTTTATATCACTTGTGAGTTTTTACCCTCAAAACATTTTCAAAGAGAGAGAGAGAGAGACTTTACTATAGTTTTCAGGTAAGGAAAAAAAATCATAAGCTACAGATTCCATAATGGAAAGCTCGTGTGGTGCTGCTAATGGGCTGAAGCACCGTTTGCCGAAGAAAATCTTTAATCACATCCTACGCCAAATTGGATAATCTTAGTTGATGTTTTTCAGAATTTTGAGAGAGAATGAAGAGAAGAAAAAAAATAATATAAAGTTGACCAAACAAGTGCATGATTTTTAGAATAAAGATTGTGTTTTTGTCGAGAGGAAATCTCCCATCTATTTTTTTTTCTCTCTCTCTCTCTCTCGATTGCCATTCCTCTCTTGACTCTCTATCTAACTTTGTACATGCTTCTCCTCATCTCAATCTCTTCGTCTACATACTTGAGTATTCTAATGATATGACTACTTAAATTTTGTCAGCTTTAAAATTCTCTCATTTTCCTTGACCAAAAAAAATTTTTTTTCTCCTCCTCCCAAGTATTTCAAAAGATGACGATGCTAAGGAGCTTACTGGCTATACTCTGTACGTAGTTTTTTTGATAGAGGAAGTATGGAGTATGTTGTATAATAGTATGAATATTAAGGACTATCATATTATACTTTTTTTTTCTTTGAAAAAATGCATAGTCTTACTTGTACATTCTACCGTGTACACTGTACAGTGTAGATTGTGTAGAAAAAAAATGATGAGAAGGAGGAGAGTTGGAAGCAAAATTTGAGAGAAAAATCCAGAGATGATAATTTGATGCGATGTACTGTGATGTTCGGTTACGTGGTGTTTCTCTCCTTCCCATTGGATTGCAAACCGTCTTCCGATTACTGACTACCATGACTACTACACGGTATGGTCTAAAGTGTATAAGATTCTCTTTTTGGTTTGTATACATAGACGAGAGAGAGAGAGAGAGAGAGAGAGAAAAAAAAAATCTCGTCGTCGTCTCAGTTGGCTAGCTCAAGCTCAAAAGGAATAATAATATGCAAGATATCAATCATGGCATGGCATGGTTGACATGTTGTCACTCGGAGAATCTTCCAAAGAAGATGAAGAAGGAGAGAGAGAGCCGCTTCCACTCCTGAGTCTTGGCTTCCTCTTCTCTCTACAGAAAAAGATAGTAGTGGGAAGGTATATACATTCCTGTTGGTGTTTTTGCTCTTTTTCATCCAACAAAATATTCCTTACCTAGTCGGAGTGTCGGTGTCGGCATTTTGACTAGAGATATGTGTACAACTCTTATGCCCATGTAGTCATCTCTACTCTGTTTATCATCCCGCAACATTTCACAATATTACACAACTATTTCTTCTCCCCCCCCCCCTTCTCCTATCCTTATTCTCTCACAAGACACAAAAGTCCAATCCGTGAGAGTTTCTTTGGAAAATGTAACAAATGAGAGGGAGGCCAGTTGTGACAATTGAAGAGAGAGAGAAAAAGAATTTTCATGGTGAGAACAAGGATAGTTCTTAGTCAAGATACAATAAAATATATTGTACAGATAGTTATTTAGTGTTTTTGAATTGATCTTTATAAATTTTAAATGTCTCAACGAGTGACATGTTGATTATATAATTTATATTATTATTTTATAAAAAAAAATCATTTTGAAATTGACGGAATGAATCAAACACATTCACATAAATTCTTTTTTTCTCTCTTTTTCTACACGGTCACCACAACTATCTGTACAAGTTAAACTGCTGACAATAAAGTGATTTTGGACACAATTAAATGTTTAAAAAATCATGTTAGTCGTATACTAGCAAAAATAATACTGGAATAAGCTACAACTAAACATCCTGTTTGGAATTACAATGAACCACAAGAGAGAGAGAGAAGGTTCTTCTTATGTAAATTGGTAAAAATCCTTTCTGGTGTCTTTGATACGCCGCTGCTCATATGGGTACAATTGACTCTTCATATGGTGCATTTTTCTTACCCATCCCAAGCCACAAGCAAAAGAAAATGAAAATTATAAGTCCACGTAGGAATACAGATATTACAACAAAAATGAAATTCATCTTCATCTCTCTCTTGTGCACCTGTTGTCAAATTGTTTTCTTCTTCTCCCCCCTCTTTTCTCCAAGAATATCAACAAGACTATTGAGAAGACGCCTATAATATATAGCTCTCTCTCTCTTGTAGTCACACCGATGCAGATGGAGACTTGACGAAAAAGATGAGAAATCCATCATGTCCTTGCATACAATTTTTTTGTTTACAGTGAGACTGTGGGCATATTGTAAACATGGAAATATGGATAGAAAATTTATCAACTTGTTCCTTTTCCTCTCTTTGCTCCATTCCAAATAAATTTTCAAGTTGAAAAATTCTCTCATCTGTGTATGGGCATGTCAAAAAAAAATGTTTGTTTCGTTTTAGAAAGAAAAAAAAACTTTTGTTTGTTTCTTATGTAAGTTTATCCTCTAAAAAAGATTAATTTTGAAAAAAACAACTCCTCTTTTGTATTCTTTGTATTTAAAGGGGAAAAAGGGGGATATAAAAATTCCTGGCCAAATGACCAAATAGTTGAGATGAAGATGAGGATGAAATTTATATGTGCCAACCAACAAATATTCACCTACAATTTTCACTCTATGGAAAAGGGACGGGCATAGGATGATAATGGTGGGGAACATTATTGTACATGTGTATTAACTATAGTTAAAAAAGAAGGAGTAGCATTTAAATAGGAGCAGCATCTGTAAGAGTAGGAAGAAACAAGGATTATTATTGTTATTATTATACCTGAGATGAGACCAAGGAGGAATTTATAATCTGTGTTGTTACCTTCAAAAAAAAGTAGTCGGTTCAAGAAACCTCCCCCATCATCACCAACCACCATCGTCATAATTTTCTTTTTGGACATCCCTGGTACACAAGCCTTCATCTTCCAGCTTTTTCTCTTCCTGACATATATACATGTATAATGGGTGGTACTACTTCTGTGTCCATTTTCATGACTCTTCTACATCTTATAACATTGTATATATATTGAGCACATGGCGCATCAAACATCAAAGCACATCTCTCTCTCTAGAATGCTCACCAATATCATGATGAAACTTATCACTATTCCATCGTATCGTGAACTACAGGAAAGTTGTTTAACTACAAACTTGTAAACCATTTGCCTTGTGAACTTTTTAAATTCTTTATATAATGTAACTTGCATACTATGAGTATATATATATTTTAAATATATTATAATAGAGAGAGAGAGAGAGCCCAGCCCGATGAAACCATGAGAAAAATTCCTTGGTGAGGTTAAACATGAAGAGACATAGTTGGAGAAGTATGTAGAAAAAAAAATTGAGTTGGGAATTAAGAAAAGAAAAGAAAAAATGAAGGGAAAGAAGAAGCTCATGGAAAGTTCGTGTAAACACTTATCCACATAATATCTATCTAGTCTCTTTGTAATAACTATTTAGGGCACTCACTAATCATACAAGAGATATTTACCTCTTCTCGACGTGCCACATTAAAAAAAATTCAAGACCATCATCAAACACAAAATCCTTTTTGGTAGTGGCCCAAAACTTTTTTCAGAAGAAGAAGAAAAAGTCAGAAAATCAAGTGGCAGAAAAGGTTAGCGGGAACTATCATCCAACCTGTAATGTTCTTTCGTGGGGGTCATAAGTCATAAGGAAATTCATGACACATGAATGAAAAGCCTCGATTGTTGAATCTCATCTTTGAGAAACTTTTCTCTCTCTCTCTCTTTTAAATATATATATGTATAGTTTCTACATGTTAAATTGTGTTTAAAAATGAATCTCTGTAAAAAAATATGGTGTGTACATAAAAAGAAGGAAGAAGGAGAAGGAGCAAGTGTAAAAATATAGAAAGCCCTTATGTGTTCTTTCACATGAATGTACAGATATAGGCAAGGCATTTGATGTTATCCATTCTAGCGATAAGGGCTATGAAAACTGAAATGAACTTGACATTGAAGTCCACCAGATTTTCATCCTCTCTCTCTCTCTTATTCTACCTGCCCTTTTCAATCCCAACACGGAGATTCTACAGATAGAATTTCAGATTCTTTTGCCTATTTTCCTCTCTCTCTCTCTCTCTCTCTCGTTCTTTTCTTATGTGGCCGGCTAGGGCATCTTCAACTTTTAAAAACTCGGTACATTGTACAAACAAATAAGGTTAAGCCACTATTCCTCTCTCTCTCTCTATTATAATATACAACAAGTTACGAGTTAAGAATCAGTTTTTTCAAAAAGGAATTTCCACAAGATTCCCTCATCACATTCAAATTCCTTTCTCTTCTCTCTCTCCTCTACAATATCCAACATTGGGGTCTATATATACACAACTTGTTCTTCATCTTTTTCTAAGTGTGTCCTTGTCTCTACAATATTTGTACCTAATGACCTAATTCTAAAATAAAATGAAGGGTCAAGACTCAACAAATTAAATGGAGTCACAAGTTAGATCATATTCTTTGAAAAATGATTACAAAAAACTTTACAACAATGAAACCAAGAAACTGAACAAAAAAAAACGTTTTGAATCTTTACGCAATTTTCATACATTTTTTTATTATAGTCATGGATGGAATAAGTGTGTAGTTGTAGTGGTGTCATTTAATTTTATGTTTCTAAAAAAGTTAGAAGCAGATCCATAGAATGCAGATGCACTTTTTCTCCCCTTAAATATTTTCTATTGCCAAGCATAAATTTTATGAGTCTCCACACACACACACAAGAGGGTCACAACACAAACTTATACTTGTACAACTCAAAATCTAAAGAGGAACCTGCATCATGGAAAGTAGAAACACAAAATGTATATTTCTACATGTTACCTTATGTATTTGTTAAAATTACGTTGAAGAAAAAGTAACATGTTCGATATGTGCATTTTCAATGGGGGTGCAGTGTAAAAAGAAAAAGCCAGTTAATTTTTGTATATTAAAAAACTATCGAGTTGAGAGCATGTGCATGTGTGTGACTAGCGAGGTGAGACAGAGAGACTGACCATGGATGTTGCCTATATGATAAAATATAATAGCCGTAGTTCTTTTAACCAGAAGAGTGCAAGTGGATGGGATCATGGAGGCGATAGAACTGTGGAGCAAAGAAGGTGGTAAACAGGTCACGAATTAAGCATAGTGAAAATCCTCAGACGACCTTGTATTTTAGTCTATGCACACTCAGATTTGCAGCCATTTTTTTCTTCTCTCTCTTCTCAAAACCCTAATCTTTTTTCTTAATGACTAGTAGGCATTCTAACGTCCTCATATTTCATACTCATCCATCCATTCACGCTGATCGCCTTCAAATTGCACTCTTATATCTGTATGTCCGTCCACAAAATTCTTTTCAAACTTCTTCTTCTTCTCCATCATTTCAATAATGTGATGTGTGTGCACATTCCACAATATTTTTTTTGATTGTGAATATTATAAGAGGAAATTATTTTTTGAGGGGAAAAATATTCCCCTGTCAATATCCCCCCTCCTCCTCCTTCTTCTTTTTTTCGTCTGTCTTTTGTATGAGGAAGAAAGTGTTAGAAAATTGTGTGTAATGTCTATAATTATTTTATTTAAAAATTCTTTAGGGTGGCCCATTCTCTCGGTTTTGGTTTAGAGACTCGACACAAAGTTTCATTCTTTTTGATGACATTTGATAAGCTTTTACACAAATTTTGTTAAGTAGAAGAAAAAAAAGGAAGAAGAAGCGTGAATGTTTTTTTATGAAATGGAAAATGGCGGATGACGTAACTTATCAGTGGAGAAGATTTTTAGAGGGTAGTAAAAAGAGACGTCGTTGACATTGGATTATGAACATTTGGTGTGATTGTTCCATTTGTGTAGTATACATATATATATGTATGTATATATGTGTGTTCATGTATTTTTTTGTGGAGTTGGATGGGGAGATGAAAATGACCCTTTTGGTTTGGTTACGTCTCTCGTTTGAATCAAATCAGATAAGTAAGTCGACAAGACAACCCTTTCGCTAGGACAACAGCCCGTTAAAAATTAAATTTTCGACATGGTCGTGGTTTACCTCTTTTGCTACTTACTCCAAGTAGCATCTCTCTCTCCAACTTTTTTGGTGAACGTACATTCTTCTTTGGACGTCCAAGTGAGAGAGAGACTTTTTTTAAAAAATAAAGAAACATGAGAGTACATAGTCAAAAAGAGATGGAAAAGATGTTCAAAATGTCTATAGTATCATGTACAACTATTCCCATGTTCTAACGATACAAAATGGAGTAAAAGTTGAAAACGGCTTGACTGTTCTTTGGTATCTGTACCTATATACTATATAGGTACGTGATACAAAGAGAGAAGAGTAAATCCTTTTTATACTACTTTTGGTTGGATTTAGTGGTTTTTTTCTTTAAGTGACAAAGATTTTTTTTACCCCTTTTTTTCCTCAAAGGATTTCCTAGTCAATTCTCATTTTATTTGTAAAACTTAACTCTTTTTTTTAAACTTGACCATTTACAAATACTCTCTCCCCTTTTTTTATTCACTTGTTCTACACCACTCAACTATTTTTTAACTAGCCTTTAAAATAACATTTAGTGAGATGATATGAATTTACGACTCTATTTAAAATTATTTATTCATGAAAAAAATGAGAGAGTGAGAGTGCATAGCCCTTTAAATTGTTTTGCAAAGCAAAAATAAAAAATAATTAATTCTTCTCTGCTTCCATTATAATCCATTATAATTTTATATAATGTAAATGCACACAAAAATATAAATAGAAACTGCATATCTTAAGCTATATAAATTTGTAAAAAAAGGAAGATTAGAAATGCATAAAAAGTGCATACAAAAAAATGTATTGTGCAACAAAATTCAAAGAGAAAAAGACTTTTTCATAGACTGAATGGAATTCTCCATAGAATTCCCTCCAAAAAAGTAAAACTTCGACAGACACTTAACCCCTTAAGAAAAGTAATTCAAATAAATAAAGTAAAGCAAGTTGAATTGTATAGTTAAAATGAAGATGAGAAACAATAAAAAAACGGCGTGATGATGTAAAGTCAATGGTTTAACTATAAGTTACAGTCGTATTCTCAAGATGAAACAGAAGCGTCATTTGTGTTAGAATTTTTTTTCGAAAAAAAGAGAAGATTTCCCCGTGAGGATGTTGATCATGTCTATAACGTTCACCTTGATGTCTGTAAATATAGAAGGCATTAGAGAGAGAGGGAGGACCACTCACGTCGTCTATAAAAGTAGTTGCAGATTGTGTCTATGTGACAGAATAAAATGCATAGGATATGTAGTGCAACTACAAAACTAGTGACTGGCATGGATCAATGTGTGGCCACACACACGCACCATAGTTTTTATTGCACACACATGCTTTAGCCAAAATATTCATGGGAGAAGGAGAGACGTTGGATAAAAAAAAGAGGAGAAAAAAGTCCAAAAAGAAGAACGGGAGGATGGTTTGCTCCATGTGACAAGAAAGTTTGGGTTGGAACTGTCGCAAGGAGCGTAGAAAACGACTTTTGATCCCATTGGGACAACCACGATGCTTTTTGCCTTGATTGAAAAACATGAAAATGCACTAGAGTGCTCCAAAAAAGACTCTCGCTTAGCAGATTGGCAGAGCCTCATTTCCACCAGTCTGGCTTTCGCTAAGTATTATTTATATGTATCATTCTCAACTATTCTCATTGCCTCTCTCTACCCTCCCCCCTCTCTCTCTCTTTCTCGTCCTCCCCAACATTTTTCCTCCCCTATCTTTGTCTCTCTCTCTCAATTTCTATATTTTTTGTCATGTGTGTGTGGTGTACTTTTTGTATTGTCCCTCTCTTTTGTGGCTGGTACAAGTTGAAATGTAGAGACTAGGTCCCAGGACGATAAATGAAGGGAAATATATATAAAAAAATGGAATCATATCATATCAACTAGTAAGACAATTTCACATTTACTTATTTATTCCTTCATTACATGACTAGCCTTTTCCCCTTTCTCTCTCTCTCTCATCATAACATCCCAATCATAATGAGAGTCTATAATAGAATTTCTTGTTAATCCATATGCCAGAATTCAATCGTGTGTGTGTGTGTATGTAGGCTTCATTAATAATAAATAATAACTCCCTCTCATCATTAAGTGAATCCCTTCTCTCTCTCTCTCTCTTTCCACTTTGTGTGTGCCTAGTAATTGAAAATTTATTTTCCCATAGTGTACACTCTATAAAAGACTCTCTCTCTCTGTCTGTGTCTATGCATATTGTATCAAAGTTTGATATCACGACACCCAAAAAACTTTTATGTATCTATCCAAACTGTTGTACAGAGACCGCCTCAATTTAATACTAAAATTCCACTGGTTTAGAGAAACCCCTTCATGCATCAAAATGGAGAGCGTCTAACTACTTGTATGTACATATAGCCAACTTTTGGTGCTTCTTCTTCTTGGAGAGTGTCTGGACACGATTTAGTGTGATTAGCCTGGAAATTCTCCCCCCACCAAATCCTCATTAAGTATAAAATTATTTACTTAGAGTAACAATGTCTATGATTGAACAACCCCTCCTTCTTCATTTAACGTAAATTTATATCAAAAGCTTTTCCTATGAAATTAAAACAATCCAAAGAATTACGACCTACGATCTTTAATTCATCTCCATGTTAAAAAGAGAGGAAAATGTAGAGAATGCATTATCTTACTTATTTTACCTATAACTATTTTATGTTGTTATGTGTAGACTTATGGGATACACATTTTGGGAGAGAGAGGGGAAAAAAACATTTATACAGATAAGAACAAGAAGTTAGAGGCTACCTTTCTCTTTTGCAAGATGGTCCCAGGATAATTGCAGTTTAATTACAATAATATGGAGTCATGCAGTCGCTTAATGAATTTATTTCCATGAGGCAATCTGCTTAAAATGCTTTGTTAATTTACTTCAATGGCACCCATAACCGCTCTTTTCGCTCTCAATTTGCATGTTTATTACATTGCATGAGAACTGACCGTTTCACCTCCGAATCACGTTTCTTCCCCATTCCTCATCTCTCTCTCTCTCTCTCTCTCTTTTCTATATATATCTATAGTCCTCCTATTTATTTTCTTGTACACTTGACTTGCCGCCATGTGTGTACTTATACTAGAGTTAATAGAATATGTAGCCTTTCGAAATATTTTTTTTGTTGAATCCACCGTCCCAACAAAAATATTTTCACTTTAATCTTCAAACTATTAAACTCGTTAAAATTTTTACTCGAAAAAATCTCTTCTTCCAATATTAATCTCTCTCTCTCTCAACTAATCCCTACTCCCTTCAATTGTGGTGCATAATAATTATGCATATTTTGTAAAGGTACAGGTACAAGAATTTTAGTTAATTGTTTCTCTTGACTTGAAATGATATAAAAAGATCCGCTACAATCCAAACTCTTATAGTCCCCTCGTCTCTCTTTTTGTTTATTCTTTTTCTCCGTTCGTACTCGTACAATATAATAAATCAAAATCAAGAGAGAGAGAGAGAAAAAAAATTAAAAACATTTATCTAATCAAGATTTTGCACCAAGATTTCATAATAATAACCGGTAGTTTAGGTTAACATTGTGTTAGGTATAAATTATAAAGCCCATACTCTATCAGTATTTCTGTGTCTCCCCCCTTTTTTCTATAGAAAAAGACACAACATATGGAGTACAGATACACACATGTGTATTGTATTGTATAGAGTAGGTATAATACATATGCCGTAATCTTAGTTTTTATAGATTATTTTTTGAAAAATTCATAAGATATACATCATTTTTTTTCTCTCGCCATGTCTCCTCTATGACTCTAAAGCACGCATAAATTTCTTCATGTCGTTCTTATGATGGCTGACGATGGCTAGATGATAGCATGATACGGTCCTTTTGTTTTTTTGTGAACCGGGAAACTTTTTTTTTGATCTATATTCTATAATTTTACATTAGAAACAAAAGGTAGGTACATATACTCATATGTGACGTGAGGGAAGTTTTTTTTTCATTGACATTTGCATGTGAACAAGTCTTTAAATGTTGTCACTGCCAGAGCCAGAACCAGAGCCAGAGCCAGAGAGCATGAAACAATGTAAAGGTAAATAAATGTACATGACTCCTCGTAAAAAGCTACGGGAATAAAAAAAAAGTTTTAACTTTTTTTAATATTATTACATATCTCTTCTTACCTGTACAGGTGAGCTTGCTTACCTGTGCATATTTATTTTACAAATTCTTTTTTTTTCTCTTCTTGTTGTGAATTTCATTGCTCAGCTACTGTAACGATAGTGGGGATGATGCATCGTGTGGATTGTAGTATAGTAATAATTATTTACGTTACGACTTTTGAATGTTATACATGTAGAATGTAGAGAGTTGTGTCTTAAATAGTAATAATTCACTGTAGTGTTATTATTGTTGTTACCATGAAGAAAAAAATGTATGACAAGAATTAAATAAAGGCGAGGAATTGTGTGATGGTTTTTGGTACATATATATATGTAGGAGTGTATGCATTAAAGTGGTACCTATAATTTTAATGGGATGTTGAACATGAGAAAATCTCGCCTTGATGAGATTGGAGTTTGTTGCCATTTCTGGTAAGTTTAGTCTTGGAAAACTATAGCTCTCTCTCTCTGGTCACTCTAGGGAGTAGCGGACTGAGCAGGCGACTAACATCTAATTTTAGCAAGGGGATTTTACGTGTATGCAGGCAATTAAACGAGGAAAGGCTTTGAAAGCAATTAGGTTCTTACGTGCGAATGGTTTTGTTATGTACTCTCAAACCGAGAAGATTTAGTGACTCAAACCTTTTTCCTCTCTCTCTCTCTCTCCATCGTTTCACTTTCCGTATGGCTTCTTGACTACCAGCCACGCCAACCGACGATACTCCAACTAAAACATTGTGTGTGCTTTCTAATTCCATCATCATAAGTACATAATGTCTTGCTACTACTTACCACTCCTCCTCTTCCTCCTCTTCCTCCTCTCCTCCACCATCCACACTGCATACTAAAGCACCCTCCTCTTCCCATCAAACATCTCTTCCCATATCCTCAATCCACATATCCACCATTTTACACTAAATTCATCTCCTTTTATTATTTTTTTTAATTCATTTTCATCCATCCTCCACACTTTTCATCTTCCAAAATTAGACACTTTCCTCAAAAATTGTCATCTTTTTGTTCTAGACTGTTAAGTCTAAAATGATTTTAAGTGACAAAAATTATTTGTCTCTTTTTCCTTAGGAAGAGAGACTGGGAGATTGATAAAAATGGGAGAATAGAGAGTGATATTACAAAAATTTGTTTTTTTTTTCTCTGAAAAAAATCAAGAGGGAAGATAATATAAAGAATGACAATTTACAAGTTGAGAAATTATTGTTAATTTCTCTTTCAGTTAAAATGTTGTACACGTGATATTGTCATCGTACTGTCCCAAAAGATGATGGCGAATAATGTTCATCTCATCTATTATCATGTATGTAATGTACCTGGTAGAGAGAGAGAGAGAAGACTAATGGGGATGCTGAATGATACAGCTCCTCCACTCTTGTACATTACTCTCCATGCATTTCTTAATGATTCAATGTAAACTAGTCAAATGAGAATGGGGTGTGTGTGTGTGTACAGAGAAGATACAAGAGAGAGAGTATTCCCAGTAGAAAATCCCCACCGTTGATTATGATGTAATAAATTCTTCTTTTGCCGGCTGCGTTAATTGCAGCATTATACATCAACTAATCTCTATCTGACGAGCTCTGTGGGAGCACCCCACCACCACCAACAACGAAACGAAGAGTTGGTCCCAGTTTTAAAAAATCTTTTTCTACAATTCTGAACCCATCTTCCTCTATTTGTTTTACTTTTCTCAATCTAGAACTTTATATTTCTGTAAGGGCCACCCCCTCACTTTCACCCTCACCCTCTTTTGCATTTGGTTGAGTTTTTGATTCAAGGAAAATAAAAAAAAGTTGGAGATAATATTTTGAAGAGAGTTTTTGAAATATGTGGACAATAAAATGTTCATTATAAGGTAGACAATGAATAGAGAGGCTGGACTTGGGAAGATTGAAGAGTTCCATTTTGTACACTAACATGTACATAGTGAAGGATACAAATGACGTCAGTTTTGTCCATAACAGCCGACTATTTGTCTTAAATTACCCTATAAATATTCTCCTTCTTATTACATTGCAATGTATTTCATTCACCCACCAACGTGGTTTCCCTCTCTCTCTCTCTCTCTCAAATTTGACTAAAATCTACAAGTATTAACTCTCCCCCTCCTCCTCTTCCTCCTCCATTAGATTCCACTCAGTTTCCTCATCTTGAACTATAAAGACTCCTCTTAGACTAAAGGATGGCTTGGCATGGAGCTTATTATTAGTTATTAAATCCTCATGTTCCAACCCCATTACTTTTCGGGTGCCTGCAATGGCCAGAAAGAAAAAAATGTTATGCAAACAAATATGAAGGAATGCCGAATTTGAATGGATTTGTGTCTGCTGTAGTGAGGATAATTTGCATACAATGTTAAAAAACACATTGGAGAATTGACTGCCAGTGTAAATATTATTCGAATGATGGCAATTGTAGAGACTGAAAAAGAAAAAAAAAAGATAAAAAGTTGAACAGGTTGTTAAAATTGTGGACCATATGGACTCTTAGGGTCTTTGAATATCTTGGCATCATCTTCCTATTTGCAATGGGTATTGTATTTAAGTATACAAAATAAGAATGCGGATGCTTCTCTCCCTCTCTCTCTCTCTTCATGTTTCATAAAATGATAAAAAGCTTGTTTATACAATACAGATTATGTGCTCTACCTACGGCGATGTCCATTTATTCTATGTAAAGCACTAGCCACCCGGAGCTGACCAAGGGGTCATCATTACAAACACAAGCCGCGATTATTCTTCGGCAGTAAATTTTCTCTTTAGGAAAAAAAAAATTCTGCTTAAACTCTTCTCTCTTAATATACGCTCTCTCTCTCTCTCTTTATCTTTGTGCTGTATCTTTCAAGATTTTTTACAATTGAAAATACATATTCTTTCCTTGTTATTTTTTAAGAGAGAGAGAGAGAAGAGGGGGGAGAAATTGATGATAGACAGTATTTTATTACAATTATTATCTCTTGAGGTTTTCCCCGTTATAAATTGACTTGGTTCAAATAAGTATTTTGGATAATAATATGAATAAAATTGTCTACAGATTTTCAAAGAACTTCTCTCTCTCTCTCTCTCTCTCTCTTTGTTAAAGCAAAAACCAATTAGATCATCGTTCAATTTACAATCAATTCAATTTAACCAGTAAAGAAAAACAACTTTAACTATATAAAACATGAAAAAAATCCCCATGGGCCATATATATAAACGTACATATACGTACATGTTATATTCAAATTAAAATATATTTCCTCATTCAATCCAAAAGAAGCATGTTCATCAAAAAGGGTTTCTTATTTCACGAGGATTTTTCTATAAAGTTGAATACATTTTCTTTTTTTTATTAAAATATTGAGCCCCGTCCAACAAAAATATATAATATATGAGTATTTTAACAGCTGTGTTTTTTTTCTTCGTGTAATATTTTGTTGGAGTACAGGAAGATGACAAGAGTAAATGACTGAAAACATGTAATAGATCAAATGTTTAACGTTTGTACTAAAAATTTTACTAGTCCTTGTCGTACACCGTTGACTGATTAACTACGAATACATGTATGTAGATTTTGAAAATGTTTTTTAAAAAACATTTTTCTCTTGTTCTTGTATCTGTAATAATGTCAATTTTATCTTGGTCTCACAATCTCTTAAATGTAAACATAAAATTGTGTACATTTTACAGATACAAACTAAATGTAGGCTTAAATGTTAGTTTTAATAAAAGACTAAAGACTAAAAGAGGACTATAATTAATTGTACATTGTTTAGTAAAAAAAGAAAATGTTTGTTAAGAAAAAAAAGAAATTGTCTAAATAATGACAAAAGTTATAGTTCATGAATTCATAAATATTTTCACATTCAGCAAGTCATTGTAATCGGAGTGTTGACCATGGAGGAAAAAAAGGAAATATAATTTTCATGTTGGATTATCGTGTGCAAAAAAACTGTACATGTATGTATATTCCATATAAAAAGATACATTGGTGGCCGTTCGTTGTCCACAGAGAAAAAAAAAGAGTCAGAGAGGATGATTATTTAGAGATGAATATATTTTTTGTGTCTAAATTGTTGCCTCCTGTCTACTGTTATACGAGAGTCATGTTTGTGATGAGATGGAGATGGAGGGATGGATACATACACAACTAATTGGTACTTACATCTCTGCAGGGCAGTCTCAAGATTGAGCACCGAAGGAAAACATAATGGTTGACATGGTTGGATTGTTAAAACATACTTTTATTTTGTTTCGCTAGCACTCTCCTTTTGAATTCATCCAACAATTTAAATAATGGGTTTGGCAATTCTCAACAGAAAGAGAGAGAGAAGAGAGTGGGTGTCTCAAACGTCAGGGTAACAATTGTTCCGACTTGCAAACGAAACGAGACCAAGTTGAGTAAAGTGACAGGAATGGCAGTAGCAACCCAAGATTATTATTACGATCTATTAGCAGTACAGGGGAAAAAAAGAGATGAGTGGGAGAGCAAGGAAATATCATCAACTCTCCAAGTCTTTCAAAAAATTCTACAACCATACCAATAAGTACACAGTACAACTGTAATAGTCTTCCTTCACATCACCCGTCACGGGTAAGTTTTACATGTACTACATATTTGTATATATGAGTGAGTCACACGACCCGTAAAATGTCATAGAACATTTTACGGGCATTGTCCAAACTTGGCAATTTCACACACCAGCACCTACGTGACACATGACTTTGTGCAATTATGCAATACCTCTTTTTCTACCCATCCTCCACCTCCTCCCCATGTTGACTATCCACACACACTCTGTGTTATGAGACTGGAGTATGTACTAATGTACATACTAAAAAACTGTCCATATGCTCTGTGCGTAAACACAGCGTCACCATTCGTTCCACTCTAAGATCCTCTACCATTCTTAATCCTTATCCGCATCCAACAAATGTATCAACCGTAGCCGTACTACTATAACGCCAACAATGTATGAGCTCCATAATCCCTCAAGCACATCCTTTGTCAAACTTACAGTCCCAAATTTTTATTTCTTTTTTTTCCAACAAAAAAAATATACACAAATGCAAAAATTGACACTACCAAATGCAATTTCCTTAGCGTATACAGTATATCTGTATTTTTTTCAGCACAATGATTGTAAGTTAAAATGAACTCCCCTCACTTAAATTTAAATTGTAACATTTCATATTTAAATCCCATCAACTTGATACGCTTTACAAAACAAACTTTTTTTTTCAAAAGTATGATCCGTCACTAAATATCAAAAGGGGGAGAGACTCAAAGAGTGCAGAGCACTTGAGGGGCTTTGTATGTACGTGTACATCATGTAAATAAATAAATGCCTATCAAGTCAATAGAAAAATCAACAAAAATCCTATCAGTATTTAATAAACAAAGTAAAAAAAATTTTGTCTGTAGATATAGACAAAAAAAAGACTATTCGCTTATAGATTATGTGTAGACAAAAGAAACTTATTAGCTTGAAACAGAGAGAGAAAAGAGACATGAATATGTACAATGTTATGAGGTAATGATATGAAACCCCACTCCTTTCACCTGAATAATTGAAAGAGAAGGCAAGAAAAAAAATTGAGAGGAATGAGAGATGAAGTCTCCTTGAAAATTGTTTGATAATTGTGAAGGTTTTTTTCATGTCATCCATGTTAGATGTATCGCGTGCTGCTCCTTTATTGCTTCTGTTCTTCAAACTCATCGTCAAATGAAGAGTCAACAACTCATAATGGTGAGTCAATGAATAAATAAAGTTTGAATGAAAGCCAAATTAATGTAGAAGGAGAAACAACAAGGAGAAAATTATAATACCTCTCTCCATCTCTCTATAGCCAAAAAAAACCTCACCTCTGATAAAAATCCATGGTGTAGTGCATCATTCATAAAAAACTAGCCAACATGCCACTGCCACTGAACAGAGAGAGACAGGCCTCCGTCTTCCTCTTTGACTATAAACTATATTTGAGACGTATTGGAATTCAAGATGACCATATACAACCAAATGTTTCCAATATTTCATGACATCTTTCTCCCTACAAAAAAAAACTTTAAATTGGGCAGCAGGTAAAAATTAATTTGGTGTATTACACTATCACAGATACAGACAAAACAAAAATTGTACAAGGTCATCAAACATAAACTAATTTTTTTGTGACTCATCCCTCCAAAAAAAATTTGAAGACAGGTTCAATAAATGAATCAATAATTTATCCAATGATGTATCAGTAAGAAGCGAACATTGAATTTATTCATTCATTTGTTAAAAAAGACTAAAGACAAACTTTAACTTACCTGACTACATCTTTTTTTTTTATTATAATAACCATCTAATGCAATCTTGAAGCTCATTACAAGTTTAGCTTCATTCATCACATTGTATATTCATTATTAAAAAAATTGTTGGCTACACTTTTTTTCTATATGTATATTATATATAATATTATACAGGTACAAATAATATGGTCATAAAGTGTAGGACCAAATAAGTAGAAATATATGTAGCTCCATTATTTAAAAAAATAAGTAGCCAAACATATTTACAAACTTCTCCTGGTTTCGCATAATCAGGAAGAGGAGGAGGAGGGGGTGAAAATTTTTTTTTGTTTGTGCAAAGCAAAGTGCAAAAGTGTCTAAGGTAAGACCGGCATGGTCTATAGAAAATAAGGGAGTATTGTATAAATTGTAGTTAGTTAGCTGTTGGGTTTGACAATGGCCATCGTAATTGAAAATTTTTTTTTTGTGAACATGACGATAAAGGCCATCATCCCTATACACGGTTATTCCAAAATAATAATAATGATAGCTAATAATGATAGGACAGGAGTAGGAGAAGAAGAAGAGTTAGTAAAAAGAAGGGAGCAACACTTCTCTCTTAATTCATTTTAATTTGTGCTCATGTCTATAAAAATGGTGAATTCCAATTATTTTGATAAGGACTTGTGTAGGCTGCCTCACTATAAAGTGAACAAGGTAGAGAGGAAGATGAGAGAGAGAGAATTTTTATTCATGTTTTCTCCTTTACTTTATCACTTGTAATATTTTAATCTTCAATGTAGGTTGGCTATCTAATAACTTTTTCTTTTTTCTTATTTTTTTTCATTCAAGTATGGCCAAAGGGAATACCAGTCTCAGTCTTGTCCGTGCTCCCAAGTCAGCCATGAGTCAGTTATGAGCTCACATGTACACATGTGAGTAAGAGAGGGGTATCAAAAAAAATTGAAGGCAAATAATAATGGCTGGTAGGCAGAACCAGGAGGGCATTGTCTAATAGTTTTTTTTTATCCAATATATTTTTAGTAATAAAGTCTTTTCTTTTAATCATCTGTCTATAAATTTTAAATATTTTTTTCTCCTTCCTCTTTCACAAATTTTTGTACAGATGACTCAACTTTTTTAGTCTCTTTTTCCTTTTAGTGTGCGTAACTTGATTGGTATTGGCAATACAAGTTTATTATGGAGATAAATATTAAATATAACTATTTCAAGATGTGCTCATTTTTTTAAATTGTCAGAGTATGTATTTGTGTTTATCAAAACTCAATTCATATTTTTAGTAGTTACATAATCACGATAAATATATATTTTGATTCAAGTCGACGCAGGAGACTTTTGAAACCCTCTCTCTCTCGATGGTTGTTGTCTCGTTCTCGTCGTCGTCGTGTTGTAGATTTCGAAAGCTGATAGGTTTATCAAAAACTAGTCGGACTCAAATCGAGTAGCCCACGCAATTAAATGTGCTCCCTTTCACAGTCTATTTTAATTCGGGGAATAATTCCCAACGGAGAGAGAGTTTTTTTCGTGCAGGAGAAGGCGTCAGCTGAAGGTGTGGCTCCTTTTTTCATATTATATGTGATCTTCAAACCCTTTTGTTCTTTACCAAAAGGAAAAATAGGAGCCACAGTTAAACCAAATGCGTGTGTTACACATATATATGTATATATATGAAAAAAACGCCAATATTATAATGTATAAAAAGAAGGTAGTAGACTGAAACTAAACTACTCTCTCAACCACTTAGAATCCCTCTCCAATTATTTACTCTCTCTCTCTCTACTATTCACATGCACATAAAATACATAACCATTTTTCCTATTATCCTCCAGCATCAAGTCCACTTTTATTTTGTCTAGCTCCCTTTTTATTCATTTCAAAACAACAAACTCTTCCTCAATTTCTTTCCCTTTGATTTTGACTGTATTTAGGCAAATTCTCCATACTTTGGCTATTTCATTGGAAAATCAAAAGGACTATAATTTCTACAAAATATTTTGTTTTTTATTAGACTTTATTAAACTGAAGACTGGACAAGAAATTTTTAGTACAAATACCTAGTACAAAGTTCTAGTTAGCTATTCCAAATTTTTAATTTGAGTCATAAATATACATGAAAATTTTAAATGTTCAATTAGGCAGTCAGTCATATGCATATTTTTTTGATTTATTTCTCATTGGCACATTATTCCTGACATTTCAAATATTCCCGACTCTCACTCTTACTTTGAAACAAACACACTAAAGAAAAATAAAATGACTATGAAATTTATTCAAAAGACAAGTTTTTTCATTAAATTATAAAGTGTGAGTATAGTATTATTATTACATGTTATAATTTTATAGGGTATAATTATAAAATGCTATAATTTTTAGAATTGTAATTTGTGGTGTCGAGTGTGGGGTTAGAAATATTATATACATTTCAAAAATTGGTTTACTCATTACTTTTCCTTGTCGGATGTAGTTTGTTGTTGTATCTTGATGAATTACCATTTTTCATTTGTGATACGACTAAAGGCTCGTGATGAGTGCATGTTATTGTACAGTGAAAACTTAATAATTAACTTCTTATCTTTAATTTTCTCCTTCTCCATTACACACACGGGGTAAAAGTGTATAGTTTAATTTCGTTGTAGGAAGTTTGCTGTCAATAAAGTTGTAATGTACTATCTCAAATGTCACCATAAATGTTCCTCCCAACGTGTGATCATGTCCAAGTGTCCTGATAATGGTTCCCCCTAAAATTAACTGGAGGAAACAAGTTTTAAGTAGGGGATTATAACAGAAGGTGAATAAAATGAGATTTTCAAATGGTACAAGATAAATTATTTGTAAAGTGTATTATTGGATTATTATTAGTTCAAAAAAATTGGTCTATGTCTATAGGTATATATTTTTTCTTATAGAAATTGTGTGGAAATATATAAAGAATGTTATGGGTATAGTGAGAACAGCACTCATGCATTCAGAGTGAGAGTTGTCTGACTGACGATGCCTTCCATTTCCATTTGGTTTTATTGAACATGACATGCTATTGAAAAACTGTCAAACTTAATGCCTCCTCCTTTTCATAAGATATTCACAATCTTTATCTCAACACCCCATCTCTACCCCCAAAAAGCCAAAAACTCCGACAAATGAACATCCACTCTCTCTCTCTCTATTTCCTACGTGTGGTACACTATAGTCCATAATGTTGCAGACAGGAGGGAAAAAAGAAATTAAGACTTGTCTTTTATCCCTTTAAGAATAAAATAAATGTTGTTAGTATTACTATAGTTAAATAATATGTATTAAAATACATGAAATTATACTATAAACTTTTAATATTTAAGTAGAGAGAGAAAGAGAAAAAGTGTTAAAGAAAGTATAGAGAGTAATTTATATTGATGGACCAAATTTGATTGTGGGTATTTATCTAAAATGAGGAGTGACAACTACATGACCATCAGCCATGCAAAAGCCAAGTCAAAAAAACTGGACCGAGAGCCAATTAAGTGCTTGTATCTCTAGAAAAGAAGAGGAGGAGGAGAAGGTTCAAGTCGGAAATTGTTTCTTCTTTTCATTTGTCTACTGAAAATTGAAGAAGAGAGAGAGAGAAAAAAAGTAAGAAGGGTTTCTCTGTTCATCAGCCCATGACTAATTCCACTTAAATTCTTTGTTGTGTTTGGTTCCTACTTTGAATGTGCTTGGAGAGGTTAAAGAGTCGGTCAGTATACCTTGTGAGTCGCTTGGAGCTATTTGAGTTGGAACAATTTTTAAGGGGAAAAAATTCTTTACTTTTTTTTCATAATGGCCATTTGCAAAGAGAGAAGAAAAGAGAAATATTTAAATTGTGGACATTGTTATTATTAGTTTATTGGAATTATCGTTAGGGTCTTCATTCTACAGTATATGCCATTTATTGTATAGACAAGGCTATGCAAAACAATTTACATTTCTATTGTTCCTTTATAGCATATACAGACAAATGTATATAAATACATACTTGTTGGCTAGAATTTGCGTCGGTGGTCCCCTCATAAAGTTGCCACAACTGCAAAGAACATGGTTTCACCTTTAGATTTAATACTTGACTATTTTTTTATACACTCTATAATGTACAGGCATTGGTTTCTATTGTATGTACTAGGAATACAAGTTAAATAAATAAAAATACTTTAAAGGAACTCACATCTTTGTATCTTGTCTTGTAAGTCAAGTTGAGCATCTCTCTCTCTCTCTCTCTCTCTCTCTTGAGCAAAAGGATGAATTGTAGAAAGATATCTTGACTAAAATTAAAGTTAATTCCATCGAGTCGTGGATCTTGTCCCTACAGCTTTAGATCATCATCATATCTGGACACTATCAGAACACGAAGAATTACTACAAGCTTCCAGTTCACTTCCCTTTGTCGTTTTTGGTTCTCTTCATTCTATCCCATACAATGCCTTTGTATTTTATAAGCGAGGTAATCACACAACAAGAATCCCAAAAGCCAACTCTCCCTCTCTCTCTCTCTCTCTTATCCTTTTGCTGATGGAGATAATAATGATTTCCCCTCTCTCTTGATATTATTATTTTGGAGTGGTGTTGTATTGTGTAAATTGGCATTAAATGAAATAGACCTCCCAATTACTAACAGATTTTTTATTTGTTACGAAATATCCATTTTTTTATTTTATTATCATCTCAAAAGGAAGCTCATCTTTTGTTACATTTACATATATCCAATAATCCTATTGCATTTACATAATAAAAGTCTTACATGGGTATATCAGAAACGGTTGAGAGTATGTGTACAACCCCGTTGGGATGAATGGAGAGAGAGAGGAAGAGGATGTTGATGTGGACGCGTGTTAAGATGGAACACAATAATTTCATCATGACGATCAACGATCAACCTACGAGTGAGTGACAGTGAGGGCCACCCGAAGTCTATCGATAACCATCTCCAATTAACTACACAAGACGACCTGATTAGACTCTCATTTCTCTTCCTTTTAGATTTATCCCCACAACCCCCAAAAACCCTCAAAAAAAGTTACGTCTATTGTCCATTTCCATGAGGATGAGGATGAGACATATCTGTGTAACGAAAAAAAAAGAAACTTAAAAATCTTTCCTTTTCTCACCAACAAAATACAATTCTATTGTCCCCTCACTACAGATATAATATACATATATAAACCATTTAAGGATATAAGTAGAGACCTTTAGGCCTTTTATTTTGTATGTAAAACTATATATAAAAGTTTCTATGAACTGGCTGTCAAATGAGAAATAAATTTTCTTGTGTCTTGGTCCTCAAGTTTTTAGAGTGTACTAATAATATGTGTGAGTATATACCAGAAGTCACAAGTTGATATAAAATTCTTGTAACAGTGTCTGCTATTTCAGTATCAAATCTTGGACCCATCAGACTCATGAAAAGGGGGGTGAAAAGGGATAAGATTGAGACTGTACATGGTAACTATCAAATACCTCCCGTCTTGGTTCTTCTCAATCAAATCTGTTCACTGTTCTCTTAATGATTCCATCTGGTTGACTTCTTCATCTTGTTGATCTCATCGGGAGCCTCTCTCTCTCTCTTTTATTGCTCACTCCCCATGTAACTCCCGACATTGTAATCTGCTCTCGTTATTTGCTCGATAAAAATTTACAGCCAATCAATAGATCGCCGTGCTTGTCCATCTAATTCCGCCCTGGATTGATTGATAAAATCATTGAACAAACGTAGACAGGAATAAAGAGATTGTGACGATTCTCTACAATAAAAAAAAGAATTCTTCTTTGTATTTATTATTTCTTCTCTTTTTTCTTTCTGGGCGTTCAATTGCTTTTGTTTTTTCCAGGAATTTCTTTGTGTAATAATCATATCCAAAATATTTATTCAAACTCCAGTGTGTGGTCCTTTAATAATGCGGCAAATTAAATATTTTTCACCATTTTCCCTTTCATCCACTTATTAACACAGACAGAACATGAAGGTGGGTCCTTGTTTTCCCTCTTTTTATTAACAGCCGTAAAAAAAAGAGTACAACAATGATAAAAAATATATATTATCAACAATTTATTAGTTGGGGAATCACTTTCATATAAAATGGAAATTCCTCGGCGCAGCTTTGAATTTAATGTAAAATTGACCAAAATTGGTCAAACCAAAAAAACGTTTTTTTTCTCGTTTCGGACTGCATATGCTCACACAAATGTCCACGTTATTTTACATCAAGCAAAAAGGGAGACCAGAAAAAAATGAAAATATTGTATAAATTTTTGACTCTCTCTCTCTCTTTGTGAGTTGATAAATGGCATGCAAATAGATCATAATTATTCCTCTCTCTCTCAAGTTGAATCAAGGAAAAGGCAAGGATGACAGTAGTTGAATCAAAACAATGAATTATACAGAGAGAGAGGGAGAGAAGAGAATAAACAATTCATGTTAAACCCCAAAAAACACACACTTGTCCATAAACACGACCATAGTCCATATGTTATATCACCTGAGTTTTATTTGTAAAGGGCCATATAGTCATGGAAAAAGAGAGGGAATGAAAAAAAAAGACTAAGAATCATAGTACGAGGGAGATACGCGTAAGGTATAAAATAGTATAAAAATATGGTAGAAGCTCGATGAGACAGACGTAGATGGACAGGTAAAGGCATGAGTACTCATGGTAGTGTAATAAAAATAAAGGGTGGACCGGAATACCCCTTGTGGGGGGGAGGGTATTCTAAAAAAACACGCTATAATTCAACAAATCTTTTCCATTGGGTGCTCTGAATCCTTATCATGGTCATTTATCTCCACACCATTCCCTTGGAGAAAGAGCCAGAGAAAAAAAAAACGACCACAACTATTATTATTATTATTACACTTTAAGATCATTATTAGATGCAATAATAATCATAGTCCTTCAAACATGATTACTAACAATGTTTCCTCTACAATGTACAATGTACCCCATTATAAAATAAATATCCGACATTTTATTCATTCTCCATTTTATACACTGAAGGCTACCACACTAGAATTTGCATGCAGTTCACATTTTATTATAATTTTTTTTCTTCCTCTTCTTTATTACACAATTTTACATATATTATCCATTTTATTTTTTCAACTTTGCTCTAGAGCTCTGCTCACCAGAGCTGAAACATTCAATCAGTAAATATAATTTATAATTATATCCCTACTATGTATTTTGTAGTACATATTTTTTTTAAAAAAAAAATTAAAATACAAAACCACAAATATTTTAACGTTTGCTCCGATTTAGTTTTCATTACAAAATATTTATTGTTGTACAGACAATCTTTTAGTTTTTGATGATAAACCGACAATGACCCAACACTGGAATGGAGGAGGAGATGACTATAGGGAATGAGAGAGAGAGAGGAGGGTTGTAGCGTAAAGAATGAAGCATGACGAGGTAAAATAATCATGAGATTATTACGATGTAAATAAAATGTATGAAATGTTTCACATGTTTAAGCTCATTTCCATGCTATTTAAAATATGGCGTGCGTACTTGTACTGTACTACACTACCAACTTATACATTTTATCCCCATACTCAATACAAAATGTATATGTATGATTGAATGGAATAAGGACGTATCTCGTAACCATGGATATAAATATATATTAAATATACATTTATATATACGTGGATACATATTGTTGAATTTTCGAGATACGTTCTTATTCCTTTCAACCATACATATGTAGTTAAAGCATGCAAACTATCGTTTTCTTTAGTCCAAACTATTTTCAATTCATATGAAAAAAATATATAATAGAGAAATTTTTCCTAGTACACAGTGTAGTAGTTGACTATTATTGTCATCATTGTTAGATTGTTAATGCAGCACAACGAATTACTGTTCTGGTCTATCGTAATGCCAAGGTCTATTCAAAAATATGTTTCTCTCTCTCTGTATGAGTTTAAATGTACTTACAACAAAGTATTTTTGTATGAAGTTACACTCACAGCTACCGATAAAATTCCCCCTAATGTTTTCATAGGGAGGAGAAAAAAAAGAGAGGTTAGAGAACAATGAGGAACAAGAGTCAGGATTATATGAATTATCATAGATTCAAGTTGAAACTGACCATAAGAGTATTTTTTTATGAGCATGCAACCACTGTTAAATAGAGTAACAATTGTGTCGTGTCGGACTGGAGAATAGGAAACGAGTATGAGAAAAATCTATGAATAAACTTTTAACAAAAATATTTCTCTCTCTCTCTCTCTCTCTCTCTCTCTGATCATAATGCTCATGTTTATAACCACGCAGTCTAATATCTAATAACAAAACTACCACTTGAGGTTGAGCTTGTGTATAATGTAGTCAAAGAGAACATAAACACCGAGAGACAGGAACACGATGACACGTGTCATGTCATTTGGATTGGAGAGGGGAGAGAAAAAAAAATACAAAGTTGGATATCTTACATTAAATTCTATTGTATTGTGTTCTTCTTTTGACAACATTCAAACGATTGTAATTTTATTTTTCAAATTGAAAAGCTACGGAATTCAAAATATTAAATATGCCACCATTTAAATTTTTTACAAAGAATAAGAATTTGTATTGTAAAAAACTTTATTTGCCTAAATTGCCTACTTATTTGTAAAATGCAACATAAAATGTAACATTTTCTTTTACTATACAAATATTCTTTAGAACATTCTTTTAAGACATCAAGTTCATAGTCTAGTCGAATTTTTTTGGTTTTATGTTGTAACAGTTAAGATGGATCAGTTTTTTTATATTAAATTTTATTGTGACTATTAGTACAATAAACTTGTCATTGTACATAATAATAATGGTGGGAGAATAATATTTACAAGTTGATTGGATTGACAAGTGGATGAGTTTTGAAAAGACGTGAGGATTATTTTCTCTTCATTGGAAGAGGAACAAGAAGAAGAAGAGAATTTTTCAATTGTTATTTCTGTTGACACCTCTTTTAATTCTTCCAAGTGGCAAAACAATCAGAACAATTATTTTTTTACAATGTACGTACATGGACAGATACGAGTACACAGTACAGTTTTGAGTGACATGCGAATACTATAAAAAAAATATTCGGATTATTTCTTCTCCTTGTCAAAAATCCACATAGAATATCAATGTCAATATAAATACCGACAGAACAGAACAACAACAAGAAAAAAATGTTCACACAAGACCATTTTTTTGTCAGTCTTTTCTTTGTACAGTGGATAGCATTTCAGTTGATTGACATGAATTTCTTCTTTCTCTTTCATTTTGAGGGAATTTCTGAGAGGGTCTCGTGTAAACAAATAATAAAAAAAAAACTTTATTAATTCTTTGTTCTATTGTCCACCTTCAGAGAGTGGGAGACATTTTTTTCATAATCTTACCACTACCCTTCACAATACAGAGTAGCATCATGTGTAAAAAAACGGCAAGCCTCATTCCAAGAAAATTGGAGGGTGAATCAGTTAATATTTCTGAGAATAAAAAAAATGCCTCATCATTTATTAGTTTTGTATTGTCAATTATTGTATGATACGATGAAAAGCAAAAAAACTGAATTTCAACAGCCAACAGTCCCAATGCAGTTTTTTAAAAAATTGTGAATGGATCAAGACAAAAAACCCTTCAAGAAGACTTTTTTATTTTAGAGGATACAAAATACTCCATGAAAATACTTTTTTAAGATAAAAAGCAGATGATACTCTGTGGCTTATGTTTTCATTAACTTGTTCATAAAAAATAGAGATACATATCTCTCTATAGAATATATGATAGAGCACTTACATAATATTTAAAAGTTGGAAAAGAAAAGAGGACGGAATTGCCAAGAAAAGTTTAAAAAAGCTTTTTCAAAGATTTTGACAGGAAATTGAAATTTAAGGGAGTAATTTGTAATTACTTTACTAGGCGTTTGGACGGATGACGGCGTACTCACACACAGGGAACAAGAAAAACATTTTTTCGGTCCCATCATCATAATATCATAACAAGAACAGCAGGACTATGAACAAGAGAGAGAGAGCACCTCGACTCTACAAAATATTCTATATTTATATAATACATAATATGAGAGGATTGGAGAAAATTCTCTCTTCCATCTTTTTTGAGGAGAAGCGGTAAGCGTAAAAATGTGAAAAAGTAGTGCAATATTTTTCCAAAAAAAAGAGTCTCTTCTTCTTATTTCCCTCAGACCATAATGTCCCCCTCTTTCTCTCCAGTTGTGTTGGTACAGATAATGTGCAGAGTTTATGATATCTCATCTCATGAGTTAATACACAAGTTGATTTAACAAGTAGAAAAAAAAGTTTTCTTCTTTTTTTTTATCTAGCCAAATGTGTATTTATTAGTCCACCAAAAAGGATAAAAAATTTTTTTTTTTGAGCATCATACTCTCGTATCTCTCTAAAGCTTGGGCTTGTTATAAAAACTTGTACTCGTATGGTAGGCAAGGGGAAAATAAACTTATTACCACAAGATGAGATGAAGCCAAGAAGGACTCCTGGTTGTGAAAAATATATATATATATAATTTTTTTTAAGATCTATAGTCAGGCTGAAAAGTGACAGGAGAAGTTTTTTTCTCTCTAGTTTTCTGTTACGTACTCTAGGAACACGATTGGTAATTGTAGAGGAAGCTAATTTGAAAATTTCCTGTTTAAACCCCCACTCATTTGCTACGAAGCCTTTTAGATGAGCTCAAAAGTTCTATTTCATGGATAATTCCAGGTCTTCCTGGCTCCCTTGAAAAATAATGATGAGAAAACTACCATTACTCTACTCTTGCAACTACCAATTTAATACAAAAAGGTTCAGCCTCCTCTTACTTAAGACTCAACTTGGTCCTTAGTCCTTTACTCACCTCTACAACACACACACACACAAAATCATTTTCAATAGACAATCTTCAATACACAGAGTCAACCCATTTCCCATTACAGAGTCATCATCCCCCCCCCCCCTCCTCTACCCCCGCCCCCAACACAATGTTTCACATTCAAAACTCATTTCCAAGATGACTGATACATCAAATATGTGTAAGAAAACCAACTCCATTTATCCTTTTGGTCAATTTTTACACATCTTTTATGATAATTATCATCATTTCCTATTTTTTAAATCATTCCCCCCGTTTGACTTGGACCTTTTTTTGTTATGGGTAAGGTCATCAACATCTGGACAGATAAAAAATGAGGAGCTTTTAATTATTTTATAGACTTCATTTTTATTTTTAACAATTCTTGGAACTTGTTTTCTCCATTGACTCTTAAATTTGAGGAGACGCCGTAGCCGCAAATGTACTTACAAAGTACAGGCTACAATTATTGTTTTTTAGAGACAGAGACAAAGATGGAGAAGTTTGAATAAGGAAATGATGGAGAAAAACAATCAAGAATAATTTGTCCTCATTTTTCATCATCTTCCCATATATACTTAGGATGAGGTGAACCTGTCACAAAAAAAAAGATTTTTCTCTTTTTGGCCTTTGCTTAAAATTTTTGCCATGCACCAAAAACAACCACGGGCCCTAACTTCTCTTCTAGAATTGTTGTAGGGATAGGCTCTGTCCTCTCTTATTTACGATTAGTTATCCTTTCCTTCTCTCTCTCTCTCTCTCTCTCTCTTATTCTTGTTTTAGACAATAGAAAAATACCTGGAAATTTTTTTTCCTTCTTCTTCTTCTTATGTACAAACTACAGAAGATATCTCTGTACAGATGTAAAAGTTGTTCCAATTTTTTTTTTTTTCAAAAAAAAAAGATTCTTTGTCTACGATAGAGACGGATCTGTATAGCCTTGGAGGTCAAGTGATCACTCATGATCATCATCACTAAACACTCTCTGAAGCCAAGTCAGGGATTGGGGATTGGGTAAGAGATAGATATGTATCATGAACAAAAGACAAGTCAAAAAAAGGGAGAGAGGAATAAGTACAAGTACAACTGTACTTACAACTGTGGATATGGATAAAGAAAGAGAATAAAGAAAATAAGAATCAGGTAGCCCTTCTTCTTATGTATCTGTATATGTATAAATGTGTATAAATGTATATAGGGAGATAATACATGTACATATAGTCTCCTTAAATGTTGAAGCAAAAAATCAGATTCCAAGATTTTCGGATGGATACGAGTCAGGAAAAGTTATACCAAAAAAATGTTGAGTCCGTCATATAGTCGAAATATCATCATAAGCAAGTTTTCTAAGGGCCTCTCTCTCTTTCTATAGAGAGAGAATCTGTATAGACAGAATTGGTAGCATGAAAGAAATAACGAAATAGTGAATATTATTACTTAGACTGGTAAAGAGTGACGCCGTGAAGATTTGAAGCTGGCTGAGGTCAGAACTGACATGCCTCTCCAGGGGAGCCTGTGAGGATCGCTACAGTGAGACACAGAGTTCACCTAAAGAAAATCAGCAGGTGCTTTATTCTACCAGAGACTCCATAACGAATAAACCAACCGTCTCTCCTTTTTTTTTCTTCTTCAAATTTCTACTTATGTACTCGTACAACAAGTCAAAAAAGAGAGTCAGCGTGCTTTTTTTTCGACAGATTATTTCCACGCTCTTTACATGTATCTGTATATTCAAAAATTCTTAAACTTTTTTCTATTTCTCCTCTTGTGTCTTCACTGGTGACTATTTCACCTCAAATTTTTTATTTAGACAGTATTTAACAGATATAAGTACTGTGTATCTGTATAAAAAAATATATGTATCTTTTGTTGTTGTCTATTTAGAAGAAATAATGTGGGTTTTTTAAAGTCAAACTCTCACTCAATTTAACTCTTTTTTTCTTTTAATAGTATAAATAAGGAATGTTTAATACCATGTGATATTTTTAAGGCTTTCAACACGCCGTTTCTTTTTTTTAAAAAAAGAAAAGAAAGGGGAGTTTGTGTGTATACTAATGTTGTATGTTATGTGAATGTGTGTAGTAGTAGTAAAAATTTTTTTATTTATTTTTATCTTGTTGTATATGAACTACCCTCTAAAAAAAGGCTCATGCCGAAAAACCCACCATTCCCCCTGTCACTCATTTTAAATATCTTTTTGCCATTTTTTCTATTCTTTTAAATACTACAACATTCTTACTATTGAACTTACTATTGGAAAAAATGAATTCAAGTAGCTAAAGACGCTAAAGTACTAAGAAATAATTTTTAAAAAACAAAATCTTTTCTGAAATTGAAATTGATCTCAAATAATAATGATAGACTATAAAATATATTATGTACAGATTACAATAGTACAAGTGATGGGGATGGGGATGGAATTTTCCATGGTCAGTTAAAAATGTAGAAATGATTGTTTTGTGTCTTGTAAGAGAGAGAGAAAGAGGGACATGTACATAATATTGTAATGACTACACTGTCTTTAAAATACACGGGAGATTTCAGCTATCAACGTCATGCAAAGTCTCGCCGTTAAACGCTTCGAATGTCAATGAAGTCGTGTAATTTATACCGGCCGACTGACAATAACTCATTTTTTTCCGCCAAGAAAACTTGTAACTATCCAACAACAATTATATTATAGGTATAACAAGAGAGAGAGAGAGACCATTAGAGAGTATTTTTTAATATGTAGCATGGGGACTATCTGTTACTCACAGATTTACAAATGGGAGATTTTAATACAGACGCTCATCTCTGTGTAAGTCCAGTCCAATGAAAGAGTTTTAATGCCTATGAGGTGTACCTTACAATAAATAAATATCTCTGTTGCCTGGAGTGGGGAATAATCGGCCAAGGATTTTTATTCTGACTTGTTCCACATGTAACCAAACTCATCTCTGTACATCCAACAGATAGATACTGATACATTAAGAATTGTACAAATGGGCAATAGTAAAAAAGAAGACAAGAGGTAGAGGAGAAAATATGTTGCATTGAAATAAGATGGTGTCAATGATAAGGATGGAGAGGGGGGATAGGATTCAGAAGAACCGCATATCTTTGTGTCTCATGGAACAAGAGCCACACACAGAAGTAGTTGTGGAAGCTATTGTACACTAAACAATGAAAAGATTCCCTAGCCTATTGTCACCTGTCCACAATTCATTTAAATGGAGGAGGTGTAAAAGATTAGACTTGGTGACTTGACTCAACTAAAACGGATATGGAAATTTTACTCTCAAACTGATTTTTTCCATGTGTGTGTCCTTCCCTCTCTCTCTCTGTCTGTGTGATGTGAACCAGTGACAATTTTCTCGGCATCTTTCTCACTCACTCCATGTCACCACTACCATGACTATGAGAATCCTTAAATTTGCTTCTCTCTCCTTTCTTTAGAAATACTTTGAACATTTATCTTGCTTTTAAATATTAATACACTATACACTTTTTACCTTGTAAGCTGTATCTCAACACACACAAAAAAGTCCTTTAAATATTCCATGTACTTCGTACATGTTAAAAAAAGGAAATAGAGATAGTAACGTCTATTATTATATCTGTGTAAAACTATATATATAGTGTAACAGTTTAGTTACCCCTTGTTTTTTTTGTCTTGGTTTGTCAAAGTGACGACAACCAGAGAGAGAGAGAATGCACAAGTTGAGTGACTTGTGAATTTTGTGACTGCCAAAAAAAACTTTTAGAATTTTAGTCATTTACAAGATGATAAAACTATTAGCAAAATAAATGACAAAAAATCTAGTCATTTACAGTTAATAGAAAAGAATTCATACCTGTAGAAAAGAGAGAGAGAGAGAGAGGGGGAGAGAGAGAGAGAGAGAGAGAGAGATGATATTGAGGAATGGGGGATTGACATGAAGAGGGGGAGGCAGAAAAGAAGAGGATTCAATAATAGAAAGCCATCTCACACACCCTCTTGGTCTGTCCATAAAACCTATGGTACATGTCTCAAAAGGGGATCATTATGGTGATTATCAGGAGGAGCTCCTCTTTTACCGCCCCTCTCGTTTTTTTCCGAGTCGAGTCGATGCAACTTGTAACTTTGTTACTTAAGCAAAAAAAAAACATGATTCTTGAAGACATTTCAGTGTCTATATTATTAAAACCCACAGAGAGGGGGTGGACGAATATAATAATCATGACAAAAAAAATAAGAAGGAAGAGGAGGCAATGTTGAGAAAGAGTGTGACTACATTTATTTATACTCACCTGGACACACACACACCACACACATGACAAATAAATTTCCCATCCATCTTTTGATAGACATGATCATGATGACGAAAGGGGTATAGTCACACTCGCGGCAGTCTATTTTACCCAGCCTTCTTCCTCTCCTGTCTAGAATTAAGCTAAACTCACTCGCTCCTTCTCTTCTTACTCTTCTAGCAGTCAGATAAAAAGACTAATGTTAATGTTAATAGTTGAAGACTACACATACCTACATGCTCTCCATGCCTACAAGGTAGATATTTCAAGAGAGAGAGAGAGAACTCTACACAACTAATATAGCTAATGCCTAATAACGATAATGACTATAGGGGACAATTACTAAGATTACAAACTTTAATCTGCTCCCTCTCATCCATCCATCCATAGTAGTACAGGTACAAGAGAAAAAGTTAGTCGTAGGTGTATCATTTTCTGCTGGTGCTTTTTTGGCCCAAAGGATAAAAGAAAAGGAATATCTTGTGCACCATTCTTCGACGGCCATTCTTCAATGAACAAGGCAAGAGCAGGCGGGCATGCTGAGTCCCCTGAGAATTCGCCCGGTGGGTCTTTGTTTTCTACATAAAGAGTCAAAATTCCTCCTGGAGAGTGAAACTGAGATCGATTTACTTCCTTTTATTTTTTTTTCTATCTGTCTCTCTCTCTCTCTCTTTCCTGTATCCATGTCCATGTGATATGGATACACGTTGACTTTTTTTTGTTGTGAAGAGAAAAGGAAAAAAAAGACTATCATCTTTTCCAGTGTTTATAAATTCTTAAAGTATTTTATGAACGTCAAGAATTATTCCCTCTCTCTCTCTGTTTTATATAGACAGACAAACACTATCTCTGATTCTACGCTCACTTCACACCTGCCCAAAACCATCATCTCTAATATGATTACATACTTGTTGGAGATACTCTTGATGTGGTTTTTGTATGCTGAGAGTGTCCGACAGTAAAAATCACGGCCATCGCCATCTTCATGAGATATGTTTTGAAAAAACTTTTAATTTTTTTTTTTGAAAAATTTTTCTAGTCTATATATTGTACTTGTACACTTTGTACTGTAGTTAAAATGGATGGACTACAGCACAGATATAATTATGAGAGTTTGAGAGAGAGAGAGAGCATATTTGAATTTAGAGGAATGATGAGAAGAGAAGAAGAAGAAAAAAAAGTCCAATTTGATAATATTCGAAATGATGTATAGTCTCTCTCTCTCTCATGTTGGGAAAAAATGTTATGTATGTTGGGGAATGATGTAAAAGTAGTTAGTATTAGTTAAAGCAATATTATTTTAATGAACGTGCTTAATAGATTAGAATGTAGAGAGAGAGGGAGAGAGAAGATGGGAAAAATATGATGGAGGAAGACGGAGAAGAAGGGGATCTGGAAAAAATCTCCGCTTGAGGGAGATTTTGAAGAGAGAGAGAGAGAGAAACTTTACATGGGAAATACAACGGGATATGGTGGATATACACTGTAGAAGATTATTCATTCTGTTGAGCTCATTTGCATAAAACATCCATTTGGGATTCATCTCAGACGGACGTGAATTTAATTGGTGAAGCCCATTCTTCATTCTTCGTCATTCTCACTGTGTTATACATTCTAACCCGTACCACGTTTTCCCTCTCTTTAGTCCTCTCTCTCTCTCTCTCTGTGCTCTCGTTTTTCTAATGGGATATCTCTACAGTTTTATACTTTGTGTAGAATATCATGATTATTTTTGATGCTCACAGTTCACAACTTTAAATGTATTTCCCCCCTCTCTTCTTCTTCATTTTGTGCTCCTTTTTCTCCCCCTTTTCTGAAACAATTCTTCAATCATCTCTAAGAGAGAGATTCCTATTCCCTGAAATGACCCAATGTTAAAATATTTATGTGGCTACAAATTTTACAATTAAATTTCAAACTAAGATTGAAATTCAAGGGGAGAATTTTCATATACTTTGGTGGTACTATAGTCATGTGTAACAGATAAAGGTACATATTTGTATTATGATGAAGGAGAGCCTTGAGCAATTTATATTAATTTTTAAAAATAATTATTTTCTCATAAATTCTAGTCTTCCTCTTCAAAAACACTTTTCTCTTTTAGTCTCTACACTCTATTAAATTCTTTTAAAAACATTTTTTAGAAGAATCTAGTTTAAATTAAGAATTTCCTGAAATTTTAAACTTTAAACATTTTGTGGCCATTAAACTCAATGAAATGGATTTAAATAAGATGTTTGAGATTCCTTCCCCCTCCCTCTCAGTTTTTTTCTCAAGAAAAAGAAGAGAGAGAGAGAGAGAGAGAGAAAAGAGAGAGAGAGGAGGAGGAGAAAAGTGTAGAAATCTGGGCATTGCAATAAATTGTATGGGAATTTATGTTTGTACAAGTGGAAATGTGATTCTCGTTCCCCCAACAAGAGAGAGAGAGAGAGCGAGAGGATACCCAAGACGGTTTTACAATCTTTACCCGGAATCTATGAAACTATGAATGGGGAACAAGTGAAATTGTTTTGCGCAGAGGAGAAATTAAATAAAAATTCTTATTGTCTTTCTTTCTCATCTTCTTCTTCTCCATCCCAAACTAAATTATGCATAGCAGTCTACTCTCTCTCTCTCTACAATGTTTAGTGTTTTAACTTCAAAAAAAAGCTTGACATTTTCTACCTAAAGTCTATCTATCTCTCAACATTTGCATCCCCCATTCAAGATTTGCTAAAGAGATGCAATCCTCCATGTCCATGTCCTATCTTTTATTTTATTTTTTCCCCTCTTGTTTTATTTCAGCAACAGCGACAAGAATTTTTTGAAAATAACTCCCCCTCTCTTTTTTTGTAAATAATGCATGTTTTAATTTTCATCAAAATATTTTATTATCATTTTGAACATTCATTGGTCTATTCGAGTGTCTAAAATGTTTTGGGGAGAAAATTATTTACTATTTAAATTTATTACTCTAAAATAAACTGGCCATTTAGTGACACATTCAATGTGACAATTATTTGAGAGAGGGGAGAAAAAATATTCATACTGGAAAATATTCTCCATGTGTTTGATGCGACTATATCTTACACATATAAGTTGTGAAAAGACTCAACACATAATTATATACTTAAATGAGACATTAACTGACTTGACTGAGATGTAAATATTTCAACAAATGTTTACATCTTTTTATGTTTTACTATCCTATCAAATTGTCTATTAAAAACCTCACAATATTCTCCTCTTCCATTTCATTCTCTGTTACGTGCTCAACTTTTTTTTTCACCCCAAAAAATTTTTCTCTCTTTCTCAAAAAAAAAATCATTCTATGTGCGAGACCGATCTGTACAGTCTGTCGGCAGGAAGACACCATTTGGCAGATTATCAACAACCAAAGGAAAAAGAGAGAGAGAGAAACGGAGAAAGGAAATAAAAGTTAAGTGGAGCAATTTGTCTGAATTATTGCAATGATTATCCTCTGAGGTTAAAAAACATTAAAGAGTTTTAAAAATTACTCTCCATTAAAATTCCTCTCTCTTTCTCTCTCTCTCTCAATTACATTTTTAACCACCAACCACCTACAATAAACTTTTTCTTAAAAATCAATTTTTAAAATTCATTCAATTCTGTCTTTTTTTACTTCTCAATGGTTTTTTGATAGTTTCACCTCTCAAAGAAAAGAAATGTTATTTTTAAATGAAATGTTAAAATTAGAAAAATGTTTAATATCTGTACACTGTACAGATACATGTACTAGCTAATATGTGAGTAGTTAATTTTTATGATTTTAATGGCTAGTAAAATAAATGTATTTGATGAAACCTTGTTGTGTACATTTTTTTAGTTTACAAGACCAAGTCCAAGTGAAAAATCCCGCATGTCACATTTCCACATTTTTACAAGGAACTTTTTTTTTCTCTACAGTAAAGTAAAGGGAGGAGGAGGAGGAAGACTGCAGTAGTTTTTGGTTTTCATTTCATTAGATTGCACACACACACACAAATGTGTATCTGTATCTTACTATGAATACATGTACAAAATAGGGAGAGGGAGTACATGTTAGTTACACCAAGTTTTAGGCGGATATTTTATGTTGCATTTCTAGACAACATGTACGGACATGTTTGGGTAGAGGCCGAGAAAGAACGTAAAAGATGTACACAGAGAGAGAGAGAGAGAGAGAGAGATGCTCTCCAAGTCCATTTCGGATAGAGCGAAATAGAGAGCCATAAATATTCCCTGGTGATTTAGGTGAGTGAATCGCATCGTCTTGTCTCCGGTACTGAGGCATCTTCATGTTCATTTTAGATGTACGATGTTCTCAAGACAGAAACTAGAAGAGGAGTCATGGAAGACGGCAGAGAGAGAGAATCAGATGCCATCAGCAGAGAGAGAGAGAGACCAAAAGCCTAAGAACTAGAAGGAAACTGAGCTCTTCTTTTTCTACTATTTTCTTGTTTTTTTATCAACTCCAACTATCTTCTTCTTTTTCTAGAAGGTTGTGGATACTGGAGTTTCTGTCCCATAGTTCCTCCATTCTACGTACAGTACGTACATATCAAAAAACCATCCAAATACTTCTTCCGTCTTTTCCCCCGTCCACCAAAAAAAACAAGAGTAAATGACAACAACAAAACAGTAAAGAGTACAGAGAACCAAAGACAAAGCATGTGAAATGTGGATTGAGAAAAAAAAAACAAGAAGGTGGATTAAAAGGACATTGTGTATATCAGTATGCGTCGTAAAAAGCTTTTTTTTATCTTTTTATTTGTTCCAACCAAAAATGTGTTCACTTTTGCAGATTGTTTTTTTGAAAAAATTCTCCACCCTCAAAATATAAAAAAATTTGCTGGTTTTGGTTTGGTACGAGTAACTTGCCCAATGAAAATGGTCTATTAATTTTTAATTGCTCTCAGAAATTCTCTTTTTTTTTGTTTTGAGAAAAATGAAAAGGAGGACTGTATGATGTGACGACTTTTTTTGAGGATTTTTTAAGAGAGATTGGATGTCATGTTTGGAGAGGGAGAGAGAATGTGAAGAGTGTTATTTTTACGGTTAATGAAATATGAGTTGTGGTGGTTGGTGCATGTCCGCTCCGTTGTAGGACTGTCATGTAACCATGGTGAAGAGATCTAGAGGAGATAGAAGAGAGAGAAGGGAGGATGATAGGAAGATAAGGGACGTTTTTTTCTCTCTCTCTTGAAAAGATGAGGTGACAGAGAGAGAGAGAGACACGTGAGATAAACATGCAGATTCCTTGAGTCAAGGGAGATATAATTGGAGTGAATGGGAGACTCTGACTGACGGGGACGACTCCGTATCGTCCTCCCGGTGTGAAGGTACATGTGTCAGGCACATGTCAAAAGTCTAGGTGTGAGTGTCACAGTTGTTATCAGTCAAGCCTGCGAAAAAGTAAAACTCCCCCCCCCCCCCAAAAAAAAAAAAAACCTTACACTACAGACACTACAGTCCTAGTCAAAATATGGCTTGTGTATATTTAAAAATGTTCCTTTTCCCCCGTTGACACTTGAGATCATCAAATTATTCACCGAATTGTCTCATCGTCAGCCATGCCTCTCTCTCTCTCTCTCTCTCTCTGTGAGTGTATATCTATATTTATATTTAAATAGAAAAAAAAGTGGGATTCTTCAAGACAAGAGTCTTGTTTCTCCTCCTCTTGTTCTTGTGAGTATGTTAAACTCCTACTCTTTTCATTTAGCTAGTCATGCACACACGAGACACCATGTTCGAGAAAAGTAGTTTGATATTTTTAATCGTTCCCTTCCTCTTCTTCCTCCTCCTCCTCCTCTTGGTGTTCATTCCAAGTCCTTGTAAACTTTGTCAAGACGTCTTGGCTAAGTTAGTCTCTCTCTCGTATGTAGTAGCCCACCATTTCATCTCATATTTCAAGTGGAGTCTTGAGGACCGACATGGAAATTGAACTGAAACCGCAACATTAAAGTTTGAGAGAGAGAGAGAGAGGAGTTTTCAACAAACAGAATGTCGGAAATATCCAAATGAAAACCGCAAAAGTTTACATATACCTGCTAATGTTTATGAACGAGAAAACGTCAAGACTTTTGGGTGTAGACGGAAAACTGGGAATGTTGGGAAACTCTTTTTTATATAATTCTTCTCTTCTCCTTCTCTACCACTTTCTCCATATAAAGAAAAGAGTGTTTGTACACTGTTTTTATAATGTTGTGTCTCTTTTGTGTAGAACTGTAGAGAGAGAGAGGAGAGGGAGGGGAAATGCAGTGCGAAAAGCTAGAGCTTAAATTAACCAAGTAAATCAGGTATTTTATGGGCGATAAATGTCGTATTAGTTAATTCCCTTGTGCCTTCATTCCTGTTCCTCTTGTGTACATGAGAGAGTAAAAGTTTCATTGCATTTGGGATATTCATACAAGTAGATGAAAACCCAACTTTTCCATGCAACTCTCCAACCCCAACTTTTCATCCCAATGGAGATCCAAACAAACACATTAACGTATTAACAAGTAGACTTGGACAGGAGACTCTCCCTTTTTATTTACATTTGATCATCTATCTCTCTCTCACTCATTAAATTCAGTGCATTTAAATTGAAATTACATTTAGTGTAGAAAATGTCATTTTGAGGGAATTTTTTTGCATTTAATTTTAAATGTTACAAATGAGTAGAAAAATTATTCAACATGTCATGTCATGAAGAAGAAGGAGAGGAAGAAGATGGGGTGTATGTATGGGTTTGAAGGGTGACTTTGTAGTTAAGATTCTTGTTATATAATTAAAGGGTATATTGGTGGATTTTGTATGGGGTAGGATAAGGATGAGATAAATATGAAGGACTGAAAGGGATGTTTGGAAGGAGGATTGCTCACTGGGTTTATGTAATCCCATGCAGATAAATGGGGAAAAAAATGTCTGACTTTTTAGTTTTTCAAGTATGTGTTGTGTGTTGCGGTGTCGGTTGATTTGAGAACGGACTTGTTCCGAAGTTGATAGATTTCTCCCATGAATCTCTGTCAAAGTTAAGGTAATCCCATGCTCATCCTCTTCCTCCCCTCTTCTTCTTGTCTTCAACCCTCAAAGATTTTTTCTTGTGGCATTCCATGGATCGAGTAATGAAAGAGCTCACCATACTTTTGCCAAATAATAAATAACTTGCTCTTTTTCAATCCCTTGCTTCCCTCTCAGCCCTTTAGCTATCCGACATTTCTTAATATTGTAAATGTACACTTTACGAGTTAAGTATACAGATATAGCAAGGTAGTCTGGGGGTAAACGATTCTTTTTGTTTTGTTACATGGAAAATATCTTTGTATAGTTAATATCTAATAAATGTAAATATTTTATCTCTTTTTATAGCCTCTGGACTTTTAAATTATTACATTACAACTTTAATTCATTCATCTATAATTAAATTCCACTGCATTATTCATCAAACTTTTTTCATCTGAGTCCTGAAAAAAGAGAGGAATCAGCAGACTGATTTTGGGGTTGACAGTGCCATCGTTTTTATTCCAAGGGGAACTACGCAGAAGCATCCGCGAGTTTTGAATTTTGAAGATATCCTTGGATAATAGTCTTGTGTTTTTTTCGGCTGATTTTTATTTATTTCATTTGACATGGACTTGTCAATGTATTTTGGTAAGACAATTTTAACGAGTATAGCTATTCAAATGTTGAAAGGTTTCTGATTTTATGTTGACTTTTATATTTCAGCCAAAGCTGACGAGACAGTTGTCAGGAAGAAATTACGACGATCAAAAGAGTCCTGATGGAAAAAGGTAAGTACATTTTTATGAAGTTTGTACATTATTTTATAATTAAAAGGTTAATGGTTCTTGACTCAAATATTTATTTTTTTGTAGGACGGTTAGTTGAATTGACATTCTTTGGGTCATCTGAAAGCTATGCTGGAGTTTGTCACGTAATACTTTAATAAAATTAATGTGCAACAACAAATATTTTAGATAGTTAAATAAGATTGGCTAGTTATTTTAGTTTGTTGACTATTTAAAATAGTATCTCGTACGAGTTTATCGTACTCTAAATTATTGCCTAAATGTAAATTTTCGCTCATGTAATACATAAACTACATTAGCGAAATATTATACAAAAGAGTATCATCATTTAAAATGATTCATTTTAAAAAGTTTATTTTGTTTTTATATGACACGAATGTAGGACTTGTTTTGTCATTAGAACACAAACTCAGTCACTAGTAAATATGTATTTATTAAATACTAAAAATTTTCAATTTTTTTAAAATTTTTTTTGAAACAGTCACATAACACTAGTTTACGCTTTGGGATTAATTAACAGCAATACCTAATTAAATTCATCACAAAATTAAAAGTATACAAATTGTAAATTATATAGGATAACTGTAAACTAGAGTTATGTGACTGTTTCAAAAAAAATTTTAAAAAAACTTGATCTTACATTTTATTCCAATCTAATTGAACCGGCGTAAAAATGTCACACACACACCATGTCACTCTGAATTAATAAATGACAAAACTAGCATTTTGTACTACCTACTTATTTTTGTGGAGAAAAAAAAGTAATTCCTAAATATTTTGTTTTTTCTGCAGAAAAAGTACAACCTAAGTATGTACCTACTTATTGGGACCAGTTTTTAATAATGTTCATCTGAAGCTGGGAATTCTCTCTGGACAGGTAACTCATTTCTCAAATCAATTACACTGAATTATGTTGACAGTTCAGAAATAGCCAATTTAAATTTCATAACAATTTTAAATTATCAAACTGTTTTTTTGTAGCTGTCCGACCACTGTCATTATTCTTCCATTACGTCATAGTGACTGGTTCGGATGAAGAAGGCAGACTCTGTATGATTTGGCTGGACGTCCCAAATTACAGGATTAGTAGTTGATCATCGAATTTGCTGCTGGTCTAATGATGTCTCATCATTCTAATTACATGTAGACTCTTATCTTTAAATTATTTTGAGACGTCTGCTTATCAACAGCAAAGGGATGAGATATAAATAATTTATGTCACTTTTTTTGTGAATTATGTGATTCTGTCCAATCAATCATCCCCCGTTTTTTTACTTTTAATCTCAAAATATTCGGAAAGATTATGACGCTATTTAATTCTCTTTTCACTTTACGCTTCGTTAACTTGTGATGAGTTTATCTGATATTGCGAAAATGAATTTCGTCATAACTTTTTTATTTTCTCCTCGTGGAATTCGGTCACTTTTTTTGCTCTTTTCATTTCCACACGTGTGGAAACCACAGGTTGACCTCTTTCTAGTTATGATGATGATGTGTTTATGCAAGGATTATACAACGATTTTAAAACCATCTTTTCTTGTCAGTAGGTAGACAATGTTTAAGGTCTTTGTCAAAAGATTTACTCTCCCTTGTTGTCATTTGTGTTGACGTCATGTGATTGATTTATCGTGGATGGTAACACGTACCCTTGTCAAAAGCAGTGTATCTTCCCATGTTTAACATTCTAAATAGATCAATATGAATCCTCATTTGTTTTTTTTGTGTGTTCCTTCTCCTTGAAAGACTACATGCTCCATCCTAAAACTTTATTGTGAATGAATAAATTTTGTATAAGTGAGGTATACAAAATATATTAACCTAAAGACCTAAAGAGTTTATGGTTCACTTTTGAATTATTTGTCACTCATGGCCAAATCGTATTTTGTATGTAGAATTAATTAGGAGAACATTCCCGATTTATGTATACGATATATAGCCAATAACATGCTTTTTGTATAGATTCTAATCTTGGAAAAGTGACTACAGAGAGAGAGAGAGAGTTGAAGAATGCCAATTGTGAAGAAATGGGGCAGAATAGTGCCAATTTAATATGTGTAATGTCACTTTGTTTTTTAGGGTATCATACTTACTCTGACAGAGAGACAGGAAATCCACGAATTTCATTTGGAATCATCACGACTTCGACACACAGTCAGCCTGAATGAATGCCATGATTGCCGAGTACCATGGCAATGATGCAGTTGCCGAGTATGTCATTGTCAAAGTATCGATATCCTATTGAAAGGAAAGGATCTAGCTAATCTGATTACTTCCAGTTGATTGCTTCGGTGTGTGAGGCGAGACGCCGTGACTTTTCAAAGGACGGAAAGAGAGAGGATGAGGAGGAGGGTAGGCTTGTAGACATTTTGCGTAAAGATTTTTGGGCAATGTTTAATATAATCTGATATGATCTTGTTTCAATTTAACTACGAGGTGTCTGTAATTGAACTCAAGTGTGTGCATGCTCCATTTCATCTCCTCCCATCACCCCGTCTCTTTCCCCCATTTCTGTGTTCTATTTTTGGTAGACTTGTCTTCCAAAAAAATATTCCTTTTTTTCACAGACACCGCATCTACTCAAGTATGTCAGTGTCAGCATCATCAAAAGATGTTCAAAATAATTGATACCACAGCCCACACATTCAAAACAAAAATCTTTAAAAAAAGATGAAGGAGATGGGAGAAGGAGGTTAAGATAGAACATAATCTAATGTATTTTTACTAAAATAACGACACATACATCATAAGATTAAAGGCTTACATGTATTGTTTTTAGTCAAAAGATTAATCTAACAAACTACGAGTACACTGTACACACTTTGATGTTAGTTTGTGTGGTTGTACTCGACAAGAAATATTATTACAATTTTTTTTATATATTAATAATTCTTGTGTTTTAAGGAAGCCTTAATAATATTACACTCCTACTCTTTTTGTATCTTTTTTAAATGTAGCTCATGGCAGTCACAGTGATAATTTCTCGTTCGTTGCCCCATCGCATCGTTGTGTATGTAATGTAACGTCGTAGCAACCAGACGACAACTTGTCATCTGGTTGGCTTCAGTCATTCAGTCCATTTTAATTATTTTTGTTGCTCCATATGTCTCTCTGTGTACGTTTGTAAGTAGAAGAAATGTTTAAACAAATGAAGTGATCTTTGGTTTGAGCTCTAATTTGCTAATTAATTTTATGGAAACACCATTTATTACGACATTAATACGTTCATATGTGACGGCAAATAGCAATTATCTGTCACTGACGGTTAATTTTTACCAAACCACATAAACAAATAACTGACATTATTTTTATTTTTTTCAAAGGAGGTGTTCTTTTTAAGCCATAAAAATAGACGAGAGAAATAAACATTCAACTTTTATTTTATTTCTCAGAACTCTTTTCATCAGAAAAACATCCTTAAAGTTTTTTTTTTTGTAATGGGGCAATTTTTATAATTGTGGCTAAGTAACGGATAAATGTAAGTATGGATATAAAGAACATGACATTGATTAAAAAAACATGTACAAATAAATATATACAAAAAAAATGTATATTTAACAATTAAACATGTTGACAAATTCATGCTACAACAAATAAATGAGTGTTAAGGGAGATGAGATTACAAAGAGATTCGTTTCTCAGAAATTTTATGATCTCTCTCTCTCTCTTTCATTTTAAGGGGGCGAATAAGGAATCTACGCAAATTCTCTGTATTATTCAAATTCTACAAAAGAAAGATGTCTGCCAACGTATGGTACACATATACCTAATGACAGAGAGAGAGAGAGACTCGGGTAACAAATTTTTACGAATGGTAAGTCACGGTTCATGCAATTATTTTCAGGTCGTCTTGAAAAACACTCAAAGAGAAAAAGTTGGCAAAAACTTGACACTAAATTATATCTAAAGCGTACCACAGGTGGCCGTTTTATCTGCGGCCGCACTTAAATAAATGCAATGAACATTTTTATTTATTTTTCATTCAACTCTTTCTTCCCACTTTCCCCTCCCCCAAAAAATAAAGAAGTTTCTTTTTTCGTAAGTTGTTAAGACTTGAAGGTCCCAAATGCAAGGGGAAAAAAATATTTTGTCAACATTGAAGATTGTGCCTTGTTTAAATCAATTCAACTTACTTATCAGCTAATTATTATTTAAATTTATCGTTTGAATATACAAACTTGTAGTATTGTATTTTATGTAGGATGTTTTATAACAATGTCGAGAGAATCTTTTAAAGCATTGCCCCCCTCCCCTCCTCCTTTTATTTTAATTGTACGAATTACTTTGTACTCTTTGCCAAGATTTAACCGTCCATAATATTTGTAGGCATGTATGTACATAATTTAAAAGCATTTTAAAAGAAAGTAAGATATAAATTTTAAATTATTTTAAATTATTCACATGGAAAAAAATTCTGGTAATGTGTGTCATCAAAGTGTAAGACTTAAAATTGAGAAATACAAAATTTAGAGTAAGTTTTTTTATTCAAACTTAACTTATTTCATGCCATGTTATTTTTAACAATGTTGACTATATATTTATAGGAGACAGGTACTATAATTATTAGACAAAAATCTAATTATACCTAGCAAGATAATTATTGTCTTTTAGATAATCTAGCCACATTGGGGACAGTCCTCAATATTCATTATAATGTCATGAAAGGACATAATTAGAATATAGCAAGTCCATTAAATGGGATTAAGGATAATATTTAAATATGATGATCTCATGTAAATTACATTGTATTACCATGAAATTGTACAGACATAAAACCATTTATCCGGTTTATCTTTTCCCATGTTACACGTACTCGTATGTTATGAAAAAATATGGAAGAGAGGGTGTACACATACGAGTATGTGACGGCGTAATATTTATCAGTGATAAAAATTATAAGTGCTAAAATAAATAACCAACATTATTTGTATTTTTGGCAAGTGTTCAAAGGAGAATATTTTGTAGTCCATGTTTTTTTCTTGTTTCTTTTCAATCCCTAAAACATTTTTTCCTCATTCAATTCTCTCTCTCTCTCTGTCTGTGAAAAGAACAAGAGAAAGAGTGTCTAAAATAATTTGATCATTTCTCTAAGGATGAATCAATTGATTCATACCTCAAAAAAATAGAGAGAAGAATCTAAAGACATAAAAAATCGTAGTAGAGAAAAATAAAATATTATTTGGGAATAGGATTCCGGAAATGTCATTAGATAGTGTGTATGGTATAAATGAATTTACACAGTAAAAAAAATAAACACAACACGCTCCTTCCTTAATGATAACTCTAGTTCACTGCTACATGTATTTGTAGAGCATAGGGAGCAGTCAAGCGAGAGGGCAAATTATTAGAGAAAAGGGAAGAGAGCGACATGTAATTTAGTGAGATAAAAATACTTTATAATGATAGATTAGTCGTGAGAAATTTTTATGGAGCTCCAGCTCTCTCTCTCTCTCTTCCTCCATGTCTAAGACTAGAGCCTATACGAATTGTTATGAAGGGTAGGCCAGCTTTTTGGTGGATGATGAATCAGCAAAAGAACTTGCATGTAATGACAGTTTCATTACCTATACTATAACACAGTGTGACTCTATGGATGTCATCTTGGAGGAGTTTTTGGGTAGTCCGAGGGCAAAGTCTTTTCCTTTTGGATGGTGATAGTGACTGTTAGTGAAAGGGAAGAGGAGCGAGACTGGACAGGATTATATTATCTACACTTTTCTCTCTTCTCCGTATGGACAGGGTCAGTTAGAATTTCTCTCCATTTTTTTTTACTTTCCCCTTTCTCTCCTCTTTCTACTAAAGGACTGTGTACATATTATCATAGTGAGAAAAAAAAAGTTTGTTGAAATTACTGCTCAAAAGACTCTAAAGAGAGAGAGTGGTAGAAATCGTTTCGTGATGATCGATGAGACCACACCAACCACACAAGCCTTACATACGTCCCTTCCATTAATCCATTTTAGTTAGTTTTTACAAATATTTCTGTTCCTCCTCCTCTCTCTCTCTCTCGCTATAGAATCTCTTCTTTTTCTATCCAAAGTTTTCTATTTTCTTCTCAACCTCACACTTGCTCGTGAAAGGAAAATGCCGATGGAAGAACATTTGGATAAATATAGAATTTTTTTTTGACCATCTTTTCAATGTGGTGGAACGACACAGAGAGAGAGAGAGAGGGAAAGTATAATGACCAATTCCAGGGGGCTTTTGTATGACTCAAGTCTTCAGTGTCTTGCAAGTTTTTTTTTCTTTTCAATTTCTTCTCTCTTTTTTTTCTACAATCTCAATTCTCCAACTCCAACTCTGTCTGTGTTCCTCGAAAAAAAAAGTATTCAGCTCCACTTTAAGTCTATCAATAGAGTTTGCAGACTCATGAAAAAAAATTAGCACAAGTCCTCTTTTCAACCTTTATCTCCTAACACAGAGAGTAATTACAGACGACAGGATTCTTCTTTTCTCTCTTTCTTAAGACTGGGATGGGGAGTACATGGGGAGAGGGAGATAAACCAGATGAATTCATAATATACGCATTCTTTCTCTCAAAATTAGTTTACTTTTACACGGCACACACACCGTCTACAGATCTATACAGATAGTCTGTCCTCAGTCCCTCTCCTCTAAAAAAAGTTAAGTAAGTGTTATTTCTAAACCCCAATTTTCAATCGCCTTGAATCTCTTTTAACTCTCACAGTTTACAAGTACAAGTTAAATAAAATTACAAGATTTTCAAAAAAGTTTTTAGTGGAATTTTCTGTGGAATCTCAAGGGATTTTTTTCTTAAAAGATGTCCGGTTCCTTGTTTCCTCCATGTCTCTTTCATCCCATCCCATCCCCTTTTTCTTGTTATGTTGATAGACAATATGATTCAAGAGGATGGGCCTCGTGTCTGCTACTCGATATTTCACAGTTTTTGAGCTGGAGCTCAATGTCATACACACACACACATAAAATTTTTGGGTATCCATCATCAATAGTTGTCAAAAGAACAGATTAGCTCAGTCTATGTTTTGAACCTTGAAAATAAAACTATGAAATTTGGCCAAAAAAATATATAAAAAAAAATTTAAAAAAAATCTTGTGTCTTGCCTTTGTATCAGTATTTCCTCCTTCTTTTCTGTTTATTTTGGATTTTATCTCTCTCCTCTCGTCCATGATCTGTTTCCAATATTGATAATTTTTCGAGAATATAAAAAAAAACATGAGGAATTTGTTTCTTTTTTTGCTGTTGTATCTGTACGTACGAGTACAGTCTGTACAAGTATGTGGGATGATTTTGAGTTATTTTTTTAGAATAGAATTTATTAATCCCTCCAAATTCCCAGATACAAAATAATTGTAACACACACACTTACTTGATAGCCAAAAATTATTTGAAATTTGGGTAGGGGAACAATACAAAAATAGAATTTATTGTCTTTAGTGTAGAATAAAATTTATTTTTATACTTTTATAAATTTTTGTAGAAAAATAAATATTAGCGTTAATTTTCATTGATTTTTTTGCCTCTCTCTCTCTCTCTGTGGGAATGACGTAGTCGTATTTCCTTTTTTTGTGTTGTCTTGCACTTCCTCATGTGTCATGATGGACTATTTAAAAATGTTTTCAGTTATATTTCTTGCAAGTCGAAGGAAGGAGGAGAGAAAGAAAGAAAAAAATAAAAAGGATTGCATGGCTAAGCGTCTAAAAAACCTTGAAAGTCCCATCATGCCATCAAATAAATCACAGAGTCGTAAACTATGAGCCATTCTCATCACCATCCCTTCTCTCCTCAAGTCTGTACGGGATCTCTATGAGATGCGACAACAAATACTGGATGATGCTATCTCACCATCATCATCATCATAACTTTGTATGCCATTTTGAGACAACACATAGATTACTTTTTCTCATCCTCTTTTTTATTTTTTTTTGTAAATATAACTATATGTACATACACACAAATATTTATTTTTTCTATCCAAAACCCCAAAATCCGCTTTACCCGTCTATCGGGGTTTAAAAAGAATATTTTAGTTTATGTATCACACAAAAAAAATTACCAAATGTAATGTCGATTCTTTTCTCCATATTTTCTGTGCAAAAATACAGGATTTCTAACAGTCGTACGCACTAAAAACAATGAGAATAATCCTCCCTGTATTTTATTTTTATTGACTCTCTCCTCGCCTCATTTGTCCCCACTTGTTATGAAGATGACCCCAAAAAAAGTAGACTTTTACCGTCCAAAACTATCTCGTTAAATTCTTTTCTGTCCAAATTAAAAGCCTTTTTCTTTTTTTACTTTGATCCCATTGGTTGGCTTTTTTGGGAGTGAAAGGAAACGTTTGAGGAAGTGATGAAAAATATTTGAGTATCATCATTTGGCATAAATTCCTCGTACAGTTATGTTCTACAACCTTCGTCTTTTTAGCTCTAGGTAGGTGGCTATGGCTACCAGAGTCAAGACACCAACGCACCGGAAGGGGCAATCAAAGTCAGTTTACGCACAGACAACTACCAACATTATGATATTCGACAAACAGACGCCGTTCTTGTCTCTCTCTCATTCCTCCTCAATGGATAGAATACACTACACTCATTGAACGGAAGTTTAGAATGACATAACAAATAATGATGAAAAGATCACATTGACGAGTCCAGTTATTTTCAACCTGAAAATGTACACAAACACATTTAAGCTCCTACTCGAGACTCTCCTCTCCTAAAAATCAATTAAATTTACCCTGCCCTTAAGCTACTGATAATCCCTTACTCTCTCTTTTTTCTATTACCTTCCAATATAATTCTATTAGTAAACTTTATATATAACGAGCCTCTTGTAATTGGGGAGGAGTGCATCCAGTCAACCAAAATAAAAATAAAATCAACTTGGGTCACGCAATAAACTGTAAATAGAACAATTCAAAGAAAATAAAACAAAGAGAAAAAAACAGTGAAAAGTTATTCTTCTGGAGACTTTTTTGGGAGGGGGGACTCTAGGGAAAATGTCAGACGTCTCTTTCCATTTTGAGAATAAAATGGTACAAGTTTTTTTTTCACCTCCGGTTTTTTGTCTCAAAAATTCCCTTGTTATTTGTTTTTGTTACATAGTTAATATAATTTAAGCTTGAGATAAATCCCAAAGGGTGAGAATAGGCTAGATGGGGATGTGCTAGTACATGAGAGATAAAGAGAGGAAAGATGAGGGTAATCATGATGATGAAAGTCTGTTGGCTACAGATTAATAATGCAGACGGTTTATCTCTCTTTTTTTCTAGTTACCAAGAGATGTACAATCCACACCACTGGCAGTGAAATAAGTCCCTATAATTAATTAACTGACAGAGTCCTTGGATGATGAGACACATGTTGAGCATGACCAAGATCAATACTCTTTTATTTTAAATTAGCCCAACATCATCCACCCCGTTGAGTTTTTCTTAGAAATTTAACTAATTAAGTATCATTCTAATTAAAATATTATCTCTTCTTCCTCTCCGTCCTCTGCCCTTACAGTCTCAGCTTTGACTTTTTTGTGACCCAAATAATTATCCAGGAGAATTATTCTTTCTAAAAATACACTAAATGTCAGGCATAAGCCCTCACAATTTTTTTTGTGACTAACTACTTTGTATATCTCTATGTAAATAAGTTAAAAGTCAATTTTTAATTTCATTTAAATTATCTGTACAAGAATAAAATAGACTAGAGTGAATAAATCTTTGTTAGTTGTTTTATATGACATGAAATTGTTAACGAGACAAAAAGAGAGTTTCCTTATTGTCTTTAAATAGTTTTTTTAAAACTACTAAACTCTCTCTCTCTCCCTCTCTCTCTTTGGTAACTCCAATTTCCGCTTCCTTGTCTTCTCCTTCCTTAACTCATGTCACCCTGAATTTAGAATCAAAATTTACAGGTTGCATAGCTAATTTAATGCCCTTTCTCTTTGTCCAGAGAAGCAACAGTAAAAAAGGGAAGGAGAAAGTGGAGGATTAGAGAACTTTCTTTTTTTTTCTTTCATTTTTACGATTTTGCATGGAGGGAAGGAGCCATGATTCCCCATTTAGCGATTTATATGCTCCTTTTATATTTCCTTGTTCGCAGTCCATAAAGTGAGAACATAAAACTCTCCAAGTGACACACGAAGACCGTTTCACTCTACTTACAAGGGAGACTAGACGTATTCCAGCTAGTTCTTGTAGCTGGACTGTCTGTACTCAGTATAAATGTCATTAGTACGCGTTCAGCGTGTCGCGAATTCCAACAGACTTTACTATTTATTTTGTACGTCCATCCCACTCTGTACAGATACACCCCCCCCCCCCTTCTTTTTTTTATGTCGTCCATATACCAAG